>JARJLF010001668.1:0-67107 GCA_029378395.1 Mycena leptocephala | reverse complement strand
CCAAGAAATCGAAATCGAAGTCCGACGACTCGCACAATGCTAACGCCAAATCAACCTTGAAGGCCAACGACAGCGCGACAACGGAGGGCGGAGCGGCGAGCAGCAAGACGTCCCTTCTCGCCAAGGCGGTGCGGTATCTTCTGGACGGGACGTGTCGCCCGATCAAAGGGCGGAGGGGATCTGGCTGATGGGCGCTCGTCTGCCGGGGTAGGGGAGGGAAGATGAGCAGCGGGTCTCGGCTGCTGTGGCGGAGAAGGCGGGATCCGAGTCATCGAATGGGAGTGCGCACGGTCGTTCGCACGCGGACACCGCCACCTCCATAGCCCACTTGCGACATCGAAGTGGAGGGGCGGCTCCAAATCGCGCGATGCCAACCTCTCTTCCTCGCACGCAGCGCCTCCTTCCACCTCCACTTCCAACGACAGTGTGTGTGGCTTGGGCGCAGACACACTCGACGGAGCAGACCGCGCAGGACTCCCCAACACAGGCCTCTGGCCCACCGCTTTCCACGCGGCATTCTACGCACAGGTGTGGTGCACGTATCGCGCGGGCTTCGAGCCCATCCGCGACCTGCAATCCCTATCCTCGTTGCCGCCTCCGCTATTCTTTCCGAACGCTGCGCCGCCTTCCCCCTCCGAGTCGAGCGGCGCGTTGGCGCAGTCGACGGGACATGGGAGCAGTGGGACGGGGAGTAGCGGGACGGTGGTGCCGCACACGCACGGGCACGGGCAGACGCCGACGTCGCCAAGGATGCAGCACTCGCCGTCGCAGAGCGATTCGTCGTCTGCTACTTCGTCGAGCCGGGGTGAGAGCGGGGGTGGTGTGGCAGGAGAAGGAAGTGGTGGGGCTGGGCGACACGGACACGGACATGGACACGGGAGCGCACACGGGAGCGCGTATTCGCAGGGCTCGAGCACCTACTCGAATGCGAGCTGTTCGAGTTACGTTTCGTATAATTCTTCTGGTACGTCTTTTTCCCCTTCTTTCCCCTCCCTCTCCGCACCCTCTCCTCCCTCCTACGTCTTCCCCTCCCCGCTCCCCCTCTCAGTCTCAATACGAAGCTAACACGCACCCAGGCACCCCCTCCTCCACCTCGACCTCCACCTCCAACCAAAAGAAGTGGTGGCCGCTCCTCAGCATCGGCGGCATGGGCATGGGCGGTACGAAGGGCTGGACGTCCGACAGCGGGTGGGGATGTATGTTGAGGACGAGCCGGAGTTTGCTTGCGACTGCGCTGGGAGGGTTGGGGGTGCGTTTTTTTCTTTTGGATTCGTTCTTGAGCCTTTTTTCTTTCCTCTTTTCGTTGTTTCCTCTTTATTTCGCCGCCGTGTTGTACTTTCCCTTCGTCCGCTCGTTCTTCTTCTCTCCGTTCTCTTGCGCGTTTAAGCGCCCCGGCGCCTACATGCGCATTTCCTTTTTGGGAACGCCCACTTTTCTTTCCCCCGCGTTCTCGATACCAGCTACGAGCGGGGCTTGCCCCCTCTCGGAGGTGGTTCCTGCATGGTGTGGGTGCTGCCACCCGAGAGGAATTGGGTCGGGGAGGCGTTTCGATTTTTTGATTTATTCCCCGCCCACTTTTCTTTCTTGTTTTCGCGTTCTCGAGAGCGCGTGCGGGCGGCGCTCAGGCCTTTGCGGAGGTGTTTTCTTCGTGGTATGGACGCTGCGGCCCGAGGGGGTTTGGCGATTGGGCAGGCTTTTTTTAAAAAAAAAGTCGGGAGGAGGCGTGTGCGCGTTCTCGAGAGCGGAAGGCGGGGGAGCTTGAAGCTTTGGTGAGGAGAATTGGGGTGTGTTTGCACGCCGCGCCCCGCGGCGTTTTGCGATTCGGCACCGTTTTTTATTTTATTTTTGAAGTCAGGAGCTGGGAGGGTTGCCGATATTTGTGCGCGTTCTAGATAACTCGGGGCAGGGGAGCTTGGATATTTGGGCAGGATCCGCTTGGTGTGTAGGGTTGTCGCTTCCCCGGGCCGTCTTACCGTTCAACGGCGTTTGGGGCTTTGATTTGTCCGCGGGGCGAGGAGGGAGGGCGGGATTTTTTTTGTGTGCGTTCTTGAGAGTGGGCGGGAGTGCAGCTTCGTGGTTGCGGGAAGGGTGCTCACCCATTGGTGTGCGGCAGCGCTTGCGGCCCGTCGCCCTTGTCGTGTGTTCTTTCTTTCTTTCTGTTTGGCACGGGTCGTCTTGACTGCGACTTTGTCTCTTTTTCCCCCTTTGTCTTGGAGTTCCGTGTGAGCTGTAGCGCTCGGAGGAGGAACGTCATCGCATGTTCCCCCAGCGCTGCCCCGCGCTCTTTCCTTCCCCTTCTATCTTCCCCTTCCGTTTCTCTCCCCACTCTACCATATTCATACCGCATTGCTGACGTACCTTTCCCTCCCAGAACGTCAAGATACGGTTTCAGAATTTTCCTATGCTGGAGAGGATAGGACACCGTTGTCGTGGTAGTCGTCATTTTGATATATATTTATTTCCCAGTTACAACGATACTATTCCTTAGTACGTGGAGGAATCTGTGGCCCGCGCGTTGGGTACGAGTTTTGGACAGCGCCCTTCTTCTTGCAACAATGACTTGGCGCCGCAGCTGTCAATTGGCAGGGGTTCAACGATTGAGAGGGCGGGTTAGACAGCGAGATCTGGATAAGATCCCGAATGTCCCCCCGTCGCCTTGGAGCGTCGCGACGTACATGTTTTTTTTTTCTTCTCTCAATGAGGTGTCTTTCCCCATTAACGCGTCACAAGGTTGCCCTTTATCACCTCTATCTCCTTCTCGTCGTTTTCTCTTTCTCGCTCAATTTTGGTCCAATTTATGCTTTAAAAAGTTGCATTATGCTACAACTCTGTCTGCTACTAAGTGTAGGGGATGGACACGAGTCTAAAATCGGTCTTGACAAAACAGGTAAATTTAAAACCTTTGTGCGCATAATTCCCTGAGAAGGGACCCTTTTCAAAAACCTTTGTGCTAATTCCATCTATAAGGCCCCAAATTAACTTATCTGAAATTCTTGTTCTCCAATACCCCCCCTCCCGCCAAATTGCGGGAGCGAATTCTCTTGTAAAAAAAAATTCACCCCCAAAATCTGCTCCCGCATCCTAGATTTTTTTTTGCAAGGGAATGCTGCTCCCGCAATTTTGCGGGAGCAGATTTTGGGGGTGATTTTTTTTACAAGAGAATTTGCTCCCGCAATTTGGTGGGAGGGGGGGTGTTGGAGAACAAGAATTTCAGATAATGAGTGTCGAACAGAATGGGGGAATGGTCCTAGCGTCTCTAGATCTCTTTGACACAGTATGCTGTTCAATTTTTCCAGTGTCCACGAAATCCTTGTCTGCTTGATTTCATACTCTTGCTGCAAAACTCTTCATATTCCATCGACGAACCCAAGTCTATCCGATCCATCACCGTACATAACCCGACACCGGATGAAAGGCAACGGCTCCCCTCATCCGGTAATTTATCCCTCCCTCACATTATATCCGCGATGGACTTCTGGTTCCACGGAGCGTGCACGGCCCCCGTCAGCCCGGTGAACTGAAAGTACTGGAACACGGGCCGACGGTTGCTGGCTCAGACACGAATAACATGTCAGTCCCGCCAAATCCCGCACGCGTTTTACTTCCCTGTTATAGTTGAATTTCACACTTCAGGGCAGAACCGCCAGCTACGCTGTGTATTTCAATACTTCCGTGCTCGTGCTCCTGCGATGAGCTTCCCGGATTTGTTTCACGGCCTGCGGGTGCGTTGGGCAATTGACAATGTTTTCTTTTTCTGGGATTTTGGTGGTACCTGTGGGTGTTGGCCTCATGCGAAATTCGAGCAGTCAATGGGTTGAACGAGTTCTTCGCTTGGTTAATCGGGTACGACTGCCCGATACAATGAATATTAGGCTTCTGTCAGTACCGTCCGGTAGGGTGGTTTGGGTTTGGGGGTTCAGGTTCCCAGGGACGTCATAGGTGAGTAGTGTTTTTCTGGCTTTGGTAAAGCCAAGCCAAAATTGTGGCCTGGGTTGGCTTTTGGCTGGCAATTCTTCAGGCCAAAACTATGCTTAGCTTCGGCTTGGCTTCCGGCCTGGCCTGAGAGGTTCTGAAGCCAAAGCCAGACAAAGCTGGGCCAAAGCCATGGATTTCAGGCAAATCCAAGGTCAAAAAAAGCGATCTAAGATTGCTCAATGCTGATTGTTGATTCACAGGCTAGAGAATAAACACCGATAATGAGAATGGAAATTCGACGGACTTGGCGTTAAAACTTCTACTCTGTGACTCGAATGATGCCCGCCCTTTATCCTAGACGATGAACATTGAATTCTACCAGAATACAGTCATCATACACTATTGGCAACAACACATTGGGCGTTCAGAAGAATCCTGGGGGGCTGGCAATGAATTCAAGATTCGATAGCTCATCGAAGTCCTCGTTGACGGCACCCGTGTCGCCGAACTGGGCGTCGAGGGCCTGCTTGACCTGAAGACCCGCGAACTGACCCTGCTGTTCGGGGAGAGGTTTTGCGGCGGAGCCGTGGCAGCGGCAGCAAACGCGGACGCCGATGCGGCGGCAACCGAAGCGCTAATGTCAACGCCTGCCGCGGCCTCGGCTGCCACCGCAGCAGTATGGAGGGCGGGGAAGACACTCGTGTTCTCTTGGTTTTTTTGACCGCTGTTGCCGTTGTCCCCGGTGTCAGTCTGCGTGAAGTTGGCACCACAGTCAATGGTGACCGTCGTGTCATCGCCAAATAGGCCACCCAAAAAGCCCTGTAAACCGACTCAGTACGCTGCTTGGGGTCGTGAACATGTACGCACGGCAGAGCTGACAGTGAGATTGCCACTTGTTTGGCTACCACAGGCTTGGAGCTGTGTTTGGCTCGGTATGCGGCGTGTATTTATGCAGCTCCATACGCACCGTTGCATTCTGAAGGCTCTCAACGCTCAAAGGGTCGCTCGAGTCGTCCCGGCGGTAAAGCGGAAGCGCGGTGACGAGGCCGGCAGCGAGTGCAGCGATGAGGAATGTGTTGACCATGTTTGAAGATGTAAGGTTGAAGTGGTAAATGAATTCGAAGAGCGTCGAGCTCAGAAGAAGGTCAGAACAGCAAGGGAAAGAAGAATGAAGTGAGGAGTCAACCTTAACGTCCACTGACTACCGCCCACCAATTTATACGGTGTGAACTCGCAGCTTGCCAACTCTCGGCACAGTAACGTGAGGAAACAAGAAGCCTCGGGAAGGGATCATGATGCTATTACCGGTTGGCAGCATCAACGTGACAGAAATGACGCGCTGCTCGAGTCCGAACCCACAACGGTATCTCTTTGCCGTGCTGTGTTATGTAGAGCAAAAATCAGGGATAGTCGCAGCCAGCAGAAGGAGTAAACTCATTCAGCTGGTATGTGACTCTCAACCCGCAAGGTTACTCGTACTCGCCTGTGTCAAGGTTCCGCTACGTCCTGAACTCCTGAAAATGCTTGTAAGTTGAATCTTGCAGGTATTTCGAGTCGCGTACTGGGCCTTCTTGTTCATTTTTTTTTGTATGGGCAGAAAAGACTCAACTTGACGCTCGCAGCCTGCCGCTCCATGTTCCATGGAACATCCAGAGCGCCCATCATTTCATCAGTAGGTAACATAATGGTTCGCGAAAGAAGGCTGAGATGGGCGCTGATTGATGCGGCATTCACCTAAGCTCAAAGCTCCCCAGTGGGGAGCATGGTCGAGTCTTCCGAATGCTCGTAAAGTTTACCAGGCGAACCTAAGCCTTTCCTGGAATCGTGGTCGGAACGATGAGCATGTGTTGCGTTTAGATGTTGGTGAGATTTGGTTCGCAGGTCTAACTAATATACTTACTGTATGCTTTCAATCAATTCGCGAGAGATGGAGATCTTATCCAGTTTCTGAGGTGACGGGTGACATGATGTCAACAAGTGTTCGAAATAGTATAGCACACGTGTGTACAATGGGGACCTCATCGCCCGAGTAACAGGCATTCCCGCTCATCGGGAAGCACAAAAAATGGGTTATGTTTCTACCACTGGACTCGTCACCAGTCTGCCTGTTCCGGGAGACCGATTGCTTCTTGTTTCGTAAAGGCATGTAGACTGCATCACGTCTTAGTGCCTACACCCCTGACGACAGTGGAGAAGAGCGCCATCCGCATATGCCTGCTGGCTCGCTCCATCGCCCAAGCACCGCAGCGAACAATAAATCGTGTATGACTGAGCTGCTGCGCAGGACAACCTCACGGCCTTCGACGTGGAGAGCAGGCAGTCTTCGCCGTGTTCAATTTGGACTGCAACGAGTGTGCCAAGGCGGCGTTTGCCTCGCTCGAGAACATTATCCCGGGCAAAAATGGAACGGCGATGGTGGAGAGCAAGTGTGGCGCAAACTTCGCCGGTACATAACATCCTTTTCACACTATATGCCGGGAATTCTGACTTCGGCGTCGCGCTTACTTGGGATCGTGGTGCTGGATCTACAGCCTCCGAAGAGGTCAGCTCGTCGAGGATGGTTGGGTGGTGGCCTAGCATAATACGTTGTTGATGCTGATGTACTGCGCGTTACAACTTGGTCTGTTCTGGAATGGGACCGCGCGAAGCCAATGTATTGCCCTGTGTCCCACTTGCACCGCTCTAGGATTTTTCCGGGGATAGACGACCTAGCAAGTGCCACCGCGAGTCGGCAACAAGTCGCGCTAGATTCCTGGGCACTGGCAGCCAGGGTATCCGGTTTGACTTGGTTGAGAATGATCCAAGCAGTCGGAGTAACGTCTCAATTCAACTGAATGGGCTGGGGCGGCAGAGCCGAAGAAAACCAGTTGAACCCGGCAAGTCAATTGACTCCATCACAAACCCGTTGCCCAGTGACAAAATAACCCGCACTGCACAATGCACATCGCTTTGAGTTTCGTCGCAAAACAGGGCCGTGGAAACTAACCCTGTAGCAAATATCTCGGTCTGCCGTCTGCCCAATACTGGCGTTGTTCCGCACATTCACCGCTCATCACTTCTCCTTCAAATACACTTACAATTCCCCGCGGATCCTCCGATGATTTCGTTCGACATCAACTCGACTCAGTTGGACGGGGCTAAACTCAATTCCACTCATTTCAACTCAAGCATCCGTCAAAGACTGAGTCAATAGTTCAAAAGTAATTCCATGGAATCACTCTAGCCGAAGAGGAACCGCTTGCCTCGCTGGAAACGCCGCTCGCTGTGATGCCTTGCATATCTATTCATCGTCAATGATTATGCAAGGTCGATCTCGATGCGGATTAACTCTACATCCAGACCACCCCGGCGCGCCCGCCCATAACGCGAGAACAACTTCAGCCTGCTTGGGAAATCCCGCTATGCCTCTCTCCTAGTCTTTCTAAAATTAAACCTGTCTGAAGCCTTTTCGAGCTCTGCTGATTTCATCGTTCAGCTGACCTGTCTACTTTCGTGATGTGCGTTCTTCCACTCCATAATTTACTGCATGCCGCGATCCGCCGCGTCCTCAATCATGATTTATCACTTCCCATTCAGATACGCTTTGTCATGAGACGGCGCTTCACATTTATAGAGATTTCGCTATACCTCAATAACCGATTCAGCCTGAAATTTCAGTGCTTGGAAAGTCTTCTCGCCCTGGCAGCCGCTTGTTATGTTGTAGATTGATCCACCACCATTGGAAACCCAAGGGGAGAGGGATGTGTATCTATGGAATCAATATCCTGGCACTTCTCTGCGTGTGTATTTTCCGCTGTGATTGCCGCACATTTTGCCCGGGAAGTTTGTCTCCAGAATTCTTGGCGTCACAGCGGCCGATCGGGAGCGGAGAATAGGCGTCTGAGAACTGATCATCGCGGCACGTTAACAGCCTTTGGGTACTCCGCTATGTTACGTTGCGGGCTGCTGGCAAATGTCATTCCCCACTCACACCCGAAACCCAGGGAAAGGAGATAATGTCCTGAGGTACGCGACCGTCGCCGCCTCAACCTTACACGACATCGCACAGTCGGCGCCAATACCGTTTCTGCGGACCATTGCGGCTGTCAGCTTATCTATACCGACTATTGCTGAAGTGGCTCATACGTTTCGTTGTCTCGCGCGATAGCTGAAATGTTTTCTGGTCCGTAAAATCCAATAAAGAACAATGTATGCGCATGGTCTCGCAAATTGACGAACTTCCCCCGGCCATTCTGCATCTATGTGTCAAGCCGGACTCCGCTGAAGACACTCTTTCGCCGGCAACTCTCCATAATATTGCAAAATTTGCCGAGTCAATTGCCTCTTTTTCATTATTCTGCCGCAACCTTGTTGATACAGAGTTCAGCACGCTTCAAAAGATTCATTCCTTCATCGAAGCTCAGCAGAAAAACAGTAAATTTCGACGATTCTTTCGCCAGAGCGAGAACACTGGTCAGCTCGAAGTTTGCAATGCGGGATTGAGACATGCCCTCGATGTGTTTGGAGTGCGTTCATGATGCATTGCTAATGGGTACGCGAGATCTAATCAACCCCAGGTTCGAAATTCGCTCGTCGCAACAACTGAACTGGCGGAGATTCGCGAGCAAGCCGAAAAGCGACACGAAGAACTTGTCCAACTCTTCACCGGAAAGTCCGAACTTGAAGTGATGGAATCTGATGCTGTTTCTGAGGTTTGAATTCAACTTGATATGCATAAGTGTAACAAGTATGAAATTAATGTCCGTTCGTAGATCAGCAAAAGTCTGTTCAGCTTAGGAAATAGGTCCGCTCTTGCAGTTTGCATCAAGTTTGGAGTTGACCATTCAATCAGCACTACATCTCTCGTTCTCATACCCGCAAGCCCCCAAATATTCCATGGTCGAAATGACGAATTGAAACAATTGGTGCATCTACTCGTCCAAGATTCAGCGAGAGCCGCGATTCTTGGCCCCGGCGGAATTGGAAAGACCTGTCTAGCAACGACTGCGCTCCACCATCCAGAGGTCGGCGCCAGATATACCAGTCGTCACTTCATATCTTACGAATCGGTTGCGAACCGCGATGATCTTGTGTCTACGATCGTCTCTCACGTCGGGCTTGAACCCTCAAGAAACGCCCAGAAGCATCTTTTGCGCCATTTTTCTCAGTCCCCGGCGGCCATTTTAGTGATCGACAATCTCAAGACCTGCTGGGAACCGCTTGACTCGCGGAATCACGTCGAGGAGTTTTTATCGTTGCTTACGGATCTTCCGCATCTTGCTCTTTTGGTTCGTAAATGATTCCGATCCTATCCATCTCACTTATTGAATTGAATAGATTACCATGCGTGGCGCGGAACGGCCGTCGAAGGTCCGATGGACGCGCCCGTTCATTTCTCCACTCGAACCATTGAGCGACGACGCTGCAATGCAAACTTTTGCGGACATCACAGACTACCTGGACGATGATAAGCACAGTATCCGGCAGATTCTGGGGCTCACTGATAATTTACCGCTCGCAATAAACCTTGTCGCCAACATCGCGGCAATTGAGGGCCATGAAACTGTGTTATCGCGCTGGAGGGAGGAAAAAACGACACTTTTCTCCGAGGGTCGGGACAAGCGCTCGAATCTCGACTTGTCGATCCAGTTGTCGCTTTCTAGTCCGCGCATGGTCGATTCACCGGGGGCACACCAGCTTCTCAGCCTCCTGTCACTTTTACCGGACGGCATATTGGAGACCGAATTACTCCAGTGCAACTTGTTGATTTCCGATATGGGACGGAGCAAGACCACTCTCATTCGTACGTCTCTCGCTTACGTCGACCACGGAAAACGTCTGCGAGTCCTTGTCCCGATCCGCGAATACATCCAGAAATATTGTCCGCCGTCCCCCACATTATGTCGCCCCCTAAGAAGACACTTTAATGCCCTCATCCTTCTGTGGAAAGACTATCAGCATCTTCCGAGCACGGGTGTAGCTCACCGAATAGCGGCAAATGTGGGAAACTTCCAGGCTGTCTTTGCCCATGGATTGAACTGGGACGAACCCGATCTCATCCAAACTCTGCATAGCATTATAATATTCGACTCCTTCTTCAGGATTTCTGGGCGACAGTCCTCGGGGATGCTGCAGCTTGTACCGCGATATCTGGAGCGCCTGGATGACCATCGCCTACACGGGGCCTTCGTCATAGAGTTCGTATCGACGTGGCAATATTATCCCGTCCCAGAACCCAGAATCCTGGAGGAAACTGCTCTCGCACATTTTAGAGTTGCTGGAGATATCGCAGGCGAAGGTGAATATCTAGGAGTTGAGACGTTCGAATCTAATCTTTGTGTATCAGCCCGATTATTTTGCGTGTTTGGTTCATACTACCGGCGTCACGACAATGATATTCCCAAAGGACTGAAATATTGGGACACAGCGCATAGTCTGGCAAAGCAAGTAAATGATCCCAGAATTCAATGTATCGCCCAAAGGGAGGCGGCCGAGGCCATGTGGCAGCTCGGAAAATATCGGGAAGCACAGGCTATGGCCGGCGACATGCGACAGCTGGCGCGGATACAGGGGCTTTTTGTCGCCGAAGCACAAGCTATCAGGATCGAACTTCTGTGCCGCGCCTCTCGGGGTGATTTAGCGCCATGTCTAGAGCTCTCAGCTGAAGTGAGGGCAATTCTCGGGTTCTGCGGCTTACAGGGTGGTCCCTTAGAACAAGCACCGCTTGCTTCCGACGCCGATGTCCACTTCCAGAAAACGGAATACGTCGAGGCGAGATCATTGTATTCGCAGACAGTCGCCAAAGAAGCTCCTTTGGCGCAGGCGTACGATCGGTGGAGTATGGCCGGTATCGACATTGAAACTGGGGTCGAAACGAATCAAATTCGTCAGGATCTGGAGAACACTAAATTAATCTTCGAATCGATCATGAATCCTCCAGGAATTACGCTCTGTGAAGTGTACCTGGCGTACGTGGACATTCGCGAGGGGCTCCTTGTAAAAGCCAAATTTTCGTTGGAGAGAGCGTTCGCTCTTACCCGAGGAAATGATCAGGAAGTTTCGATTTTCTGTTTGAACAAGCTAGGAGACCCCACCTCCCAGCTGTCAGATATCCACATCACTCTCGGTTGGACACTGGTGCTATTGGCCTTTGCGCAGACTGGGGGAAATACCATCGCTATTTATCATGCCCTTCGTTGTCTGGGCGATATATTCCTCGCACAGCATGACGACGGAACAGCACTCAGTCTTTTTCAAGTTGCATTCGATGGATTCACCGCCATGGATATTTATCGCAGCAAAGGCGTCTGCGCTCTCCGGATGGGGGACATCTTTCATCGCCAGGGAAATGAGCAGAAGGCGGTTGAGCTGTGGAAGATAGCGCGCCCGCTTTTCGTCCGTTCTTCACAGTTCCAGGATGTGGCGCGGATAGACGGGAGGATACAAGACCATTCATCCTTCAAGATCCCTCCATGCTCAGTATGATTGCCGGTAATACTATGAATTCATCTAGAACGGATTCTGCTGTCTGCAGCAATTTCGAGAAAGGAACCACCAAATTTGCAAATTACTGTGGTTTATTTCCCTGTCACAAACGCACGGTAGCAATGACTTGGACGGCTGCAAGTGCATCATAGAACAGCTGTAGTAAGAGTCCGAGTCTAAGAGAGGACCGCAGTTAGAGTCCGCGCCATTCTCGTCACTTCGTTACTTCGCTTAGGTTCGCGAAACCTCGTAACTTTGATGGGAATTCGCGAAAGTTCGTGATTCTGATAGATTTCTATGAAAGTCTGTGAGTTCACATCCTAGGCTTGTTCAGCGGCGACTATTCGGCACATCACGGAGTGATGGGCATCGACAGCGTGCCGCGAGTGGCCGGTTAGGTTCGGGTTAGGTGGTTAGAGGTTAGCAGTTAGTGGTTTGGGTTAGTGGTTAGTGGTTAGTGGTTAGAGGTTAGGGGTTAGAGGTTAGAGGTTAGTGTTAGTGTTAGGCCAAGGTATCTACATGAAAAAAAACGGGGGAGGAGGAAGTGATGGCCGAATTGATGCTTTTGATTTGCGTGAATTGCGCAACTCACGAACTTTCCTGAAAGCTGACCAAAGTGACGAAGTTTCATAGCTTTCCATCAAAGTCACGAAACTTCGCAAGATTAAGCGAAGTAACGAAGTGACGAAGGTCACTACTACTCCCGCAGTTACGAAACTCTTTTGAGAATCTGGAGACTCCTTACTCTCGGAACTTGGAGTAATATTTCAATCCAAACGGATCAGCTGGTGCGCCAGAGCAGAAGAAAACTAGCACGGAGAGATGGAGGTCGTGAACAACTTCAAGCGCCGAGGCGTCTATTGAGCCATCAAATATTTATTGGAAGTTGTAGCCAAACAACGACACTTCTTGCTGACCGCCACCCAACCGCCACCACTTTCTGATTTCTTCTCGTGCTGCGACGCACCACTTTCCATCTATCCGTCGTGTCGTTGATCCTAATCGTCATTCCTAATCCTCTGCAGCCATGCAGCCATTCGCCTTCCAGTTATAAAGACGTAAGAAATTTCAATTCCAGTTCGCCCTGCCCTCACGCACCCTTCCGTCCGGCCCTCACCTCTCGCACCGACTCCATCTCATCACCCCCCTACTCCGCGCCTCTGCTGTTCTCGTGGTTACCTTGCTTCAAGTCGTCGTTTATGGAATCACAGCGCCTCTTTTCCTTCCCGTCGCTCCCCTTCCAAATCTGTCCGACGCACCCGTCTATCCTCCCGCATGGCAATCCTTCGACCCGTTACCCTCCTCCTGCCGCATTGCGTTTCCGGTACGCTGCGATACCATTGGGTACGGACACTTCGTGCACGGCTATTCCTCTCCGGCCCCCATTCGTCGCATCCGTATCAATATTAGCCTTGGCGCTTCTGCGGCGTTGCTGGATTGGATTCGCCGTTGCTAGGTGTCGTGAATGCGAATCCCATCGAGTCCCCCCCTCTTCATCTTCTCGTCGCCGCCACTGACAATATCGCTCTCGGGTCCGATGCGCTGTCTGTTTTGATTATTTATACGCATGCTGACGACGATGGAAACCAGTTTTCTTCTCCAAACTCAACTCCGACCTGTGCCAAATGCAGATTCTGCGTCTTTGGGTACCCCAGACCCCTACGGTGCGTGCCCTGCTCATCCTCCTCCGCCCACCCTGACGATCGCCTCAGCTTACCTCTCCTCTGCGCCAGTCTGCGCTCGCGCCCTCATGGCCGGTTTTCCAGGCACCACAACAAGTCTGTGTACCCTCTGCGGGCTGTCCGACATTATGTATTACGCGCGGCTTGCAGTGGTACGTCTGTCCGTTCTCCATACCATACCTGCGCGCGCTCGCTGACCCGTCCATCTTCAGTTACATATCCTTACTCGGCAGGCATTCCGGCTTTTCGAGCCACGATTTGTGCAGCTCGATAACGCCCACTTCTCTCCTCTGCGGCGTGGGCGGGGAAGTCCAATCATGACGGAAGAACCAGTGCGTCACCTTCATGCCCTCTTCAACCGTCGCAAGCAAGTGCCCCAGCTCCCTCCTCCGTTGTCTTCCACGTAATAACCTTCATTCCAGAGCTTTGGCCGTTGGCGCCAGGCGTCTCAACGCCATGATCTATCGCATTCGTGCGCTGCGCCGTGTCTTGGGGTCCTCATTCTGCACGTCTCCGCGGTTCACGCGGCAGGATTCAAGGGATGTAGATCCGTGGAGTTTTTCTGTGTGTGAGTGGGCTTGGTGCGTCTCCCTTATCCTCCATTCGCTTCGTATCTCCTGTTTGTCCTCATTTCCGCTGCGCGCATGAGTCTCCTGCTTGGCACAATTGTGCCGCGATCCCTTGCACGAGGAGAGATGATAAATTTGCGCTGCATGGGACGGCAGCCATAATCTTCCGCTGCCCGCTGAACTAGTCGCCGCTTTCCAGCCTTCTAAACCATTCTTCTCCGTACCTAATGTTATCTACGATACACTGTCGTCCCCTTGCCTGTAGTGTTTTATACTGTCCTGAATATAAAGTTTTAAACCACCCACAGGGCATCCTCTCGAAAATTGTCTGAGCGCGGGGCGCAGTCGATGAAAGGCGTCGGTTCAATATTGACCATATTCAAACTTTGGCGGCGGCCACAAGACCTTAGAAATGAGATTTCGACATGGGAGGAGAGATTCCTGGAACACGAGTTCAATGACCGGCAATGGGAGTTGTTGAAAGATTTTCAATCTTCGGTACGAATGCAATGATGCCTGGGATGATCGACGGGCAGGGTGAAAGTGACGCCACTGCCGCCAGTGACCCCGGGGGTCAGTGGCGTCACATGGCTCCACTTTCACTTTACCCGGATGATCCTTCTGCCGCCATGTAAAAGCAAATTTCCGAGGCAGAATTCGGCTTCACGGGACATCTCACACATAACCTATTGGGAGAACGAGACAGAGTGGCAGATTTCATTGACGATGATGTAGAAGATAACGGGGAGGAGATTGTTCCGCCGTACAGGTCCTCAGACACACCGATGGAAATGACAGTCGAGAGATGGCAAGGGACTTACGGCTACTCGCGGATGGAACGCCGCATTCTCCGGCGCAAAAGAATCAAAGCAGACTTGTTAATTAGCAAGGTGTGCTTAGGGTTACGATATCTCAGACACCCTTCCAATGACTGCCTCTCTAATTTTGCCTAAGGATCTCCGCCAGGTGCTGCACAGGAGAATTGAACAGATGTTGTCTGGTCGAAGACAAGAGACTTACGAGGGCAGGCGACGTTGGTGCAAGCGATCTCCCCGCTTTCGGTGCAAATGCAGTTATTACACGGTCCAAATCTGGTCCCGGGTATGCCTGAAAATCGAGATATGGCACCTTAGACATCGATGTGAGATAATTCAAGCTGAGACGCACATTTCTAGTTTCCGCGCACAATTTCAAGCGTTATTGTGGGACAAGCTCACGAAGAAAACACATACGAGTGGATTGGCTGTAGTTGTAGGGTCAGGACTTCCCGCAGCCGCGCGCTTTAGGATCTTTGGAGCGGCTTACCAGATACAAATGCGGCGAAAATCAGCATTCCAAACAAGACGGATACTCTGATGAACATTATCACGACGACTTGGAGGTGGGGTAATACGCGAAGTCGACTGCGGACAGCAAGGAAAGGAGGCTCCTGGGAGAGTGGATGGTGACACGTTTGAGTCCCAGTAGGAACAACCCTTAAATAGAGCCACTGATTTTCATCTATCTCCATTCAAGCAAATTGAAGTTAAGGCACAATTAAATGAGAACGGTTAATGCCAAGCAATAACTTGCCGTCATCTGTCCTGCTGGATTAACGGCTGAGGGCAAGTCACAGCGAATGAGTGCGTGGCAGGCATTGAGTTGGTTGACAGCGGGCGGGACACCATCAAAACCTAGTAGCGTCGGGGAGACCCAAGCGCTCATTGTGACGTTGATTACTCGGAGCCGAACAAATAAGAACAACACCACTCCGTGAGCAGGAGCAGTAAGCGTGGGTGTGCGAGGTGGTCTGAGAAGTCCCAAACCCAATCAGGTACGATACCACAGACGAACAATACGGAACTATACGAGGGCGAGGACGTTGACGTTGGCGTAGGCGTAGGCGTAGACGTAGACGTAGACGAGACGAGGGTCAGAAGAGACAATGATCGAGGGCGAAGGGCAATACGAAGCTAGGCTGATATCGGCATACCTTCTTGAGAAAAAAATTAATGATACTCTCCGGGAGCGTGCACAAAAGAAAAAAGATTTGTCGCAGACCCGATACGACGTTGAGGGTGAAACACTTCACAGTCGCTTCTGGACGCGTTCTGCCGTGGGATACCATATGAAAGAGACAATCCATGAATTTGTAAGAGACGACTCACCCACTGGACCACCGCAATATGAATCTCGCCCGGGTCCCATGGCCGAAATGGGCCGTGCCTACCATGACAGCATACAGCGCAAGGATAAACCAGACGCTTATGCGAAGATGCTGGCCACAGAAATTGTTTTAGACCAGTGTGACGCGCACCTGAGAAAGGATCAACATGATTGGATGAACAACGCGCTCCTTGCCTCCGAACTGAAGACGGCTCTAAAAATGTCAAAAAATGGTTCGGCTCCGGGGTTAGATGGACTTCCGTATGAATTTTACAAATGGCTAGAAATTGAATTCAGAACTAACCAAGATAATAATTTAGACATCCTAAACATCCTTGAAACCCTTTTTGCAGACATCGAGGAACACGGAATAGTCGCCGACACAGACTTCCACACAGGGTGGACGTGTCCGATCCATAAGAAGGGTGATCGTGCGAAAATTGCGAATTATCGACCTATCACTTTCTGAATGTAGATTATAAATTATTGACAAAAACCTACTCACTGCGACTAGCTGACGTTGCCCCAGAAGTTATTCATCGTGACCAAGCTGGGTTCATGAAAGGCCGTAAGATTGAAGACCAGGTCAAAAACTGAAACACTTACTTAACTACGCGGATGCCGTCGAAGAGAACGGAATAGTGGTGGCTCTAGATCAGGAAAAGCGTATGAGAAAGTGGACCATGAATACTTACTAGCTGTTATGGAACGAATGCGTTTCCCGGACAAATTCCGTAGTTTGGTGAAAATCCTGTACACGGATGCTAAAACACGAGTGTGGTCAACGGCGAAATGAGTGAACCTTTTGTGGTAACGCGTGGAGTCCGCCAAGGCGACCCATTGTCTTGCCTGCTGTTTAATCTAGCTATTGAACCTCTCGCTTGTTTATTGCGGAAATCTGAGCTCAAGGGTGTTAGGTGCCAGGGACAAACCGCAAACTACTCATATCTCTCTTTGCTGATGATACAACCATTTATTTATCCAACACAGACTCGTGGACGACACTCTGGAGCATTTTGGATCTATGGTGCACGGCATCAACAGCGAAATTTAATATGCGCAAGACCGTTATATTACCTTTCGGTTCCCCAAAATACAGAAAACAAGTTATCTTGGATCGACAGATGAGCACACATCACCAAAGATTCGGAGCGATCTGACAATCGTTCCAGACAAGCAAACGTGCCGTTTTCTGGGAGCCTGGATCGGAAACAATGTTCCCTACCAGACACCATGGCCAGAGATTATTGAAAAGATCTCAAGAGATTTAACCCGCTGGAATAACAAAAAACCCACGTTGGAGGGTCGTCGACATGTAATAAACATGATAATCGGCGGTAAAACACAATACCTGACCCGCGTACAAGGCATGCCTAGGACCATTCCTCCGAGCTCAACCTTCATTATCGGAAAATCGTGTTCCCCCCAAAAAAATTCCGTTCCCGCAACGCTGCGGGAACAAAATCCCTTTACACCAAAAAAAAACACAGCCACATTTGTTCCGCAACGCTGCGGGAACAGATGTAGCCGTTGTTTTTTTTTGGCAGGGAACAAGATTTTCCGATAATGAATGTTGAGCTCGGAGGGGAATGGTCCTAGCCGCCACGGACCCGTCCCCCCTCGGCCTCGACCGCAAACTACGCGCCCCCACCGACACCGAGTCATGCTGGAGGAGGAGGCTATCCCCCGTCATATGCGGGGTCCGAAGGCGACGAGCGCGATGTGGAGGCACATTCTTGTGGCAGCTTGCAGCGTAGATTTGTGCTTGGGAAGCGGGCTTTCCATAGATTTGCTTCGTATTATCCACATATGAATAAATTTATATCCATTCGCGGTTGCGTTGACGAGAAGTCCCGAAAGAAACTCACCATAGTGCCAACTGCGCTGGCATAGTGGTTCATAGTGCTCCATAGCACTCAGTGCCCGACCTCATAGCACTATCCCAGTGACAGAGGGTCATCAACTGAACATTTTTGGCCTAGGTGACGGTGACATCCGGATTTGAGGCCTAAATAGGCCGAAAAACGTCAAAATTTGCAGTCCGGCATTCACCGGACTAACATATATGGCAAGTTTCCCATGATTGCCGAGGAATCAACACCCAAGAAAATGAACACTTTAGGTGACAGGTGACACCCCGTGAACATTTGGTCGAAATAGTACAGTAACCGTGGTGGCCACCATGCCTTAGGTATATAAAGGGAGTGCTCCCCTGCATGTGGACACACTATCTTTACCTCAATCCATTCGGTACCCTATAAATCTGCGTGAACTCTAAGTGAAGCTCGAAGCTCATTAGATAGGTTGCGCAAAAAGCCACACAGCCGCATGCGGCTTCATGCGGCTTTTTGGGCATTGTGCAAAGCTGTGGCCTTTTCTTCGCTGGTCTTGGTTCTTGTCTTTCGAAGTGCCATTTAATTCCTCCTGAATCTCATATTTCACTCCCAGGAGTGTTGTGTTTTGGATGTGCACCCGTGGGAGGCCAGATTTTTCAGGCATCAAAAAACATCACTCACTTTTCCCATACTTTCATGTATGCCACACAGCAGCAGTGGTATTCTGTCTCCCCACAGCACCTCTCCTTCACCTCAGGTACACTTATATTACAATAGTTGATTGACACCTTGCAGATTTCAAATTTGCCATGCGGCTTTGCACAGTGCAACAAAACCAGCATGCGGCTCGTGCGCAACCTATCTGTTAAGTGTTACAAATGGCTAACTCTTCAGCAACGCTATAAGCTTGTTAACGGTTGGTACAGCAGTCTTAAGACCATGGAGACGTTTCCCGCGTTCACGTTCAGCAAAGATTCACTCTTGTTGATCTGCTACTTACAGCTCTTTGCGGAACTTAGGGCGCGGATCAAATTTTTTCAAAAAATGATGATTTCAGCATAACACTCATAACTCCCTCAAATCTTGGTCTTTTCTCCTGATTCCAACACCATTGTACCTGTATGGGATGCGCGCACCTGCATGCACCCGTGGATATATGATGATTATATAATCTGTACCAAATATGGTAAGTCGCCAATTTGCATGTATATCACCTCCCATACAAACACAAACAGTCTAGGCATCACGATGTCCTCGCATATGTCTAACAATATATATATCCAGCTGCAGGCATGTTTGACTTTCAATATCAGAGCCCGTATGGTCCTGGATATGACCCAGTATATGTAGGCCAATGGTATAGCATAATTACAGCACATGGATGCAAAATGGGGATCCCTGCGCCTATATATCATACATACTATGTTTATTGCGAGATATCCAGTCCTATAGTTACCTAGGGCATGTACAGGAGGTGATATACACAAAATGATCCTAATTTCCGTATTTGGTGCAGATTATATAATCATCATATATCCATGGGTGCATGCAGGTGCGCGCATCCCATACAAGTACAATGGTGTTGGAATCAGGAGAAAAGACAAGATTTGAGGAGTTTATGAGTGTTATGCTGAAATCATCATTTTTTGAAAAATTTGATCCGCGCCTAAGTTCCGCAAAGAGCTGTAAGTAGATTTAGAGAGGAACGGAAGAAAAGAGTTTTGAACATCTTTATTCTACGATACCATATTGCCGAACGGCAATACCAAATTGCTCACTCCGCACTCTGTGCAACCGGTTTCGCTAACAGATGTGGACGGTGTGTTTTGGGGAAGTGGCCGGCAAGTCTGAAAGTGCGGTGTTTAGCGGGACCGGCCGGGTGTGGGCGAGATAGGGGGACAGGGATCGGATTTAATCGGCGGTGTGGTGGGCGGTTGTGGGAGGATGTGATCGTCTAGGAAGGAGTGGGACGGACGCAGGGGTTGATCACGCGACAGGGGCACGTAATCAAACCACAAAAAAAAAAGTCTTGGCACGGCTTGCAATTGATCGCTTGGACCGTTTTTGATGACCTCACCCACCTCTGCCGCAACCAAGAAATTCAGATCTTGGTGAGTTCCCACTCAAAATATGATTTATATTATGGGCAGGCAGGTAGAAGAGCGGGAAACGGATCATGTCAAATTCTCGGTAGATTTGATCTTTAATGTGGGCGATATAAGCACAAGTCTGATTTTTCTATAAATTTCAGACAACCCGCCAATGTTGGGGGTACAGAGCCTTCAATATGAGTTCATTTAACTTGAAACCTGAGAATCGGGAGCTTATGAGGCAGGCAATCATGGCACAGAGAATGCAAGTCAACCCAAGGGAAGTAGGTTTTTCTTTCGAGTCTGTAAGACTAGGATCGACAGGTGGAGTTTGAATATTGGTCACACATTGATTGCTGCCGCATTGGGCAGATGTTGAGTGACCCAGTGTTCGCCCTAAGGGCTGGGGCCTTAAAGCCCTAAGGCTTCAAGAGGCCTTAGGGTAAGCCTTAGAGATTCTCGGAAGGAAATTCCAGCCCTCAGAGGCCGTAAAGTTGGTACGCGGGCCGAATGTCTGTGCCTAAATGACTTGGAACCATCATTTCAAATTTTCTTCATTTGACAATGGCCCCCAACATGGCCCCAAGTGGAATTTGACTGGACTCGAGCAGAATCATTTTCACCGAGGTTTATCGATTGGCTACAGCTCAAGCAGTCCTGGGAGAAATCTTCAAGAAAGAATTCGTCTAAGGCCTCAAATCGAGGCCTTATCCTAAGCCTTAGGCAGTTTCAAAAATGCCGTTAAGGCCTTAAGGGCGAACACTAGAGAGTCCTATTCTTGATGGGACTCGAGTTCTATCGTCCGTGGCTCGAGTCCTATTGTTGGCGGCATCATTGACGGGACTCGCCACTGATGATAGGAGTGGGCGAGTCTCACTCCTATTCTTCTCGTCGATAATCCTCACAAGAAATTCAGGTCCAAGGAACCTGAATTGAATCTCAGAATGTAAACCGCGCGTGCAGAGGCGAACACGGGACAGGAACGTGCTTTAATAACGGCCATGCGGGTTCGAAATGTCGTAATGCGCTCCACAACTGTTGGCTCGAAATACATTCGGTGGGCCTGGGCTTCGGGCTGAGAATTCCCCAAATTAAATCAGACCAGGAGGCTGGGCCCTCGAAATCTGCAATGCATAGGAATGAAACCACTTCAGGTCGCATTCGGAATCAGGTTTTCTTCCACCTAACTGCAGAACCCTAGAGCGCTCGCAAGAAAGTTCCCAGATGCCACCTACGTCACTTGCCTTTTTCGGTGGCCAGCTCCATACCACAACAACACGGTCATGTAGTAACTAGGGAGGCAGTCGCATCTATAATGGTACTGTGTAGGACCAGAATATTAAGCTTTGTCGATTCGTGGCTGGCTGTGCGACAACATATCCAGTGGTATGCCAGAGCCGCTTGATTCTTCTGACCGTACTCTCCCCGATGTTTATCGCAGCGGCAATTTCTTTATTCTTCATCCCCTTCGTCGACATAGTGATAACATGCCTCTTCTGGGCAGGAGGTATGTAGCGGAAGGTATTTGGCGACATGATAGCAGAAGGAACGGTGCAGGTATGGTGTAGTACTGGATGCGTTCATAGTGGTAACGAGTCGAGTAGAACTACCGAAAAAGGCAAGTGACGTAGACTCGTAACCAGTCTGCCTACGCCATTCTAACAAGGCGAGCTTGTTGGCCGTAGGCAGACTGGTACTTCTCGGATCTGTCAATTGGGCTGGGGCGGAGTTTCAAATTAAGTCGTAACTTGAGTGGGGCCGATGACCAGGTTGAACCGATGACGGACATCCACGTGTTGTTCCTTTTGATTTAGTTTCTTCTCTAAACTCGACTCACCTTTATGGATCTCCTGGGTTCAATAGCAGAAGTTTGAGGAGACAGATGTAAAGGGTTGGAATTATCATTGATTATTCCAGCTTGAACGGAGAAGAAAGCTTGAAAATTGCGGCGCGTGGAGAGTATCTCGAAAAATTAACACTTAAATTTGAAACTCCGCCCCAGCCCAATTGACAGATCCGAGAAGTACCAGTCTGCCTACGGCCAACAAGCTCGCTTTGTTAGAATGGCGTGGTTACGAGTCTACAAGTGACGTAGGTGGCGTCTGGGAACTTTTCTTGCGAGCGCTCTAGGATTTTGCTGTTAGGTGTCACAGGAATTCACAACGCCTGTCAACCGCGCTGTCATCGAGGTCCCCCCATTTCTCACGATGATTATCATCGTCGCGCCCCTCTTGAGCTCAGCGACCAACGGTCTCTGTCGTCTGCCCTCCAGCATGGCTGCAAGCACTTGCTCGCTGCGGTTTCGGGCATTATAATTACCAACTCTTTCACACAATTCTGGGACATTTCTCGCGCGAGCGAGGGGATGACGACAGGTAGGCCCAGAAAAATGCCTAGGCCCGTGGAATTCTCTATATAAGGTCCACAGTAGGTCTTAATGTACTCAGCTCCCCGTTCCACATCCCACTTCAACCCCAGCACAATACAATGATTTCCAACATTTTCATCCCCGCTTTCTTGGTATGTGAATCTTGATATTCTTCATGCATGTCCGCACTGACTTCTGTGTTTGTGTGCAGACAGTCTTGGGTGGCGCCGCTGCTCTAGGACCCGCCGCCGTCAACCTCGGAACTGCCGGAAACTACACGATCCTGGCTGAAACTGGGATCACGACCGTGCCGCCTTCCGTCATCAGTCCGTCTCCACATTTAAAATTCTTGGCATAGCTCTGAAATCTGTTCTTTATAGCTGGCCCAATTGCAGTCAGCCCTATTGGGGCCGCAGCCATGACAGGCTGGTCCCAGACCCTTGACTCGAGCGGGCAATTCTCAACCTCGAGTCAAGTCACCGGGGATCTCTTCGCCGCGGACTATACCAACCCGACCCCGCCGATCCTCACCATCGCTATTGCCGACATGGTAGCCGCATACGGGGACGCGACGGGCCGTTCCAGTCCAGATTTCACCAATATTGCTAGTGGTTAGTTGATCGCCACCCGTCAGGCTTGTTGTGCTCCGGTCTGACGCGTCTCCAGGCCTCATTGGTGGCCTCACTTTGACCCCTGGGCTGTACAAGTGGACTACGGCAGTCAATATTGGCAGCGATATTACCATTTCTGGCGCTGCGGCCGACAGTGAGTCTACATCTTCAAGTCTCCCCCCAAAAAGAATTTAAACTTATTTGTTGTACAGCGTGGATCTTCCAGGTGACGGGGACGCTCACCATTGCCAACGGTGTGAGGATGACGCTTTCCGGCGGCGCGGTTGCAGCGAACATCGTCTGGGTCGTGACGGATTCGATCACCGCCGGAACGACCTCGCACCTCGAGGGTGTCTTCCTCGGGAAGACTGGCATCACTCTGGAGACCGGATCCACCGCAAACGGCCGCCTGTTGGCGCAGACACTCGTCGCGCTTCAATCGGTATGTGAACGATTTTCCATTTCGTCGCGTTCATCTGATCATTCCGCGCTTGCAGGCGACTGTCACCGCGTAAGTTCAACTTTGTCCTGTCGGCAGTATCGTATAAAAGTTATTCAGTCCATAGTATGGTCTTTGCGGAATGCTTTGAAAAGTCCCCTCCCATGCGAGAGCCTCTATCTTGAGTTAAAATAAGGCAAACTGCTTAATATTCCTTCGTATACAATTTTCCTGCAAAGTCCACTAGAACAGCGACTTGTGCATATACGGTCGAAGTTTGCCCCGTTCTCGACTACGTTTCGGCGGCGGGGGACGCATAAGCCAATATACATTGCGCATTGCCTAGACCAAAACTACACCCCGAAAGAGTGTCCTCGGAGGAGACAGAGATCCTCGCAAGTCGGGAATTGATCATGTACACCCGTCTCCGCACTGTTCGGATCCGGGCGATCTGCTAGTAACATTACTAGTTTCGGCTCCCCGGACAAAAGGTACATGTATTTATTGCTTCCTCTACCCTTGGCTTACCTCGCTTCTTTTACTTGCCTAAGTTGAAATTACATCTGCCGAGCCGCATGCAGTCAGGGAGCCACCGTTTGCGAGGTCTTCGTAAGAGAATGCGGTGCCCCCAATGATAACATTGGATGTCCAGTGTCGCTGTTGAGCATCGAAGGATATTGTCCCAACAAGCTCGTACGTGATGGACCCTTCCATACTGTCATCAATCGCGAAGGAACGAGAAATCGGGAGACGGGGTTGCGTCACAGTTTCCGGGTTGATCTGGAGAATCTTTGGCCACTATGTTTCGATCTGGTCAACTGAAGCATGAGGCTTGGATCCAGTGCATTCCGCGTGAAGGCAGAATTCGGAATCCAAAGAATAAACACATCTGTGTCATTCCCTCCAGAAATTCGAGGTGTCATGGTTGTAAAGTAATTGGCGAGAGAGGCATCAGGAATACATTTCAGCCTAGGTCGAACAGGTTTATTAGAGAGCTTGCGCAAAAAGCCGCACGAGCCCGCTTGCGGCTTTTTTGCATTGCGCAGAGCCGCACGGGGAAATTTTTGTTTGGTGGCCTGTAATCATGCATATGAATAGAATGTGTATAATTCTCCCTTCAGTAGCCGTCTGGGTGCATTGGTATGCTGTCGAGTGAACTGAACACCGTCAACTCGCTATAGACATGATGTCACTGACATCATTTTAGCTTTGTCTTTACCATGTCCAATTCTGCTCGCCGCCAAGGGATTTCTAGGACTTAATGAGAGTCGTTGTGGATGCTGGTGTCGTCCGATGGCAGCTGGCTCCTTTCTATGCTCAGCCAAGGTGGGGTTTCTTCGCGTGTGGCAGAATCTTGTGCAGGCTTTGTGTCGGAACTTTCATCGTGTTTTCCATTTTTTGGCCTCTAAATGCATCGAGCGACGTGTGCTGGTGTGAGGGGACTAATTTTGACATGTCTCGCGGTGCACCATCGTAGAACTTGAGTGCAAGGCGGAGTGGAATCAAGCAGTATTGATGCAGTCAAATGTTGGTTTTTCCACGGCTGGACCACCATGGCGTCCACAGATTCCAGACATTACAGACCAGTTTTCAACTACAAAATGGCATTTATGAACGTAATAATTTAAATAACCCCTGCGGCTCTGCGCAATGCAAAAAAGCCGCATGCGACTCGTGCGGCTTTTGCGCAAGCTCTCTATTGACAGTAAATTTTGAATACCTCCCACAGGTATACGAGATAGATGTTCGAAAGAACACATCCCAGAAACGACATGTGCGACACCAAAATAGAGATGAAGGCAAAAGCTCGTGCCCGAGTCCTATTTCACGGCGTCAGTTGGAAATGAGGGCTTCTCGAGGCACTCATATGTATTGCATGATGGAGCCAAATTGTCGCACAACCAAAGTCATTGTCGTTCTGATAGAGCCGCCATGTTCGGGAAATCAGGTGACGTGCGTTTGACTGGCCCATCCCCAGCTCGCGAAGGCAGTTGAGAAGAGTTCCGAAGCTTTGATCGACCCACTTCAGTCGACGATCAAAGTGCCAAAACAATGCCAGGGCCAAGCTATGCGAAATTGCAGACAGAAACTTTGCCCGTTCCTCACTGGACCATCGGGGAAATGCTCTGAACCAGATTTTCATCCCGTTGTTAAGAAAGCACGAGTTCGGAGAACTCCAGAGGTATGATTGCAATGAAGTGGCGGAGGATTCGAGAACCGGGTGTGGTGGAGAAGAGGGCACAGAGGTGGGTACAGCCGAGGTTTGATCACCAGGGTCAGAGTTGCCAGGGTGTCTGGTGCGCGGCCATCGTTTTCTTCCCATGTGCGCGGCCGTGAAGGGAGACGATCCTTGTGTCATTCGCATTGAAGCGGCCCGCTATTGAACAAATCAAGACTGGAGAAACACGAAATTGCGTAGAACAGAACCTTTACATAATTGCATCGTGTTTTTTCTCCATCTCCTAGACATGCATGTAAATCTTCTCTATCCTTGAGAGCAACTTCTGGTCCTTCCCAACAGTAAGATGAAGGAGAGAAAGTGTGTGCTCGATAGGATTGGATGTCGATGGAACCTGAGCTGCTACTTCCGGATCCACCGCACTTTTGGCAGGGAAGATCATCGAAGCAGTTGGACAACGCTCCCACCATGAAATCCGGTTTTTGGTCCTGGTGAATGTGGTCTTCAGCAGGAGGATAACTTGGTCAAATCGTTCAGAACTCGTACTCGGGGAGAGGAGTTCCCTCAACGGGTTTTCGAAGATATGGTAAGATGCCGGGGGGGACCAGGGGCTGGGACCTCATGATATGTTTTCTGGACCACCAGAAGTGGAGGTCCCATCCTACCTCGGTGGATTTCGCTTCAAGCACCAGTTCGCCGCGTTCAGTGGCCTTAGCCGCTTTCGACAACGATGAAAGTTCGGTGTTATGCTGACTGATAATTGCGTCTGCATATTCTTCCACGCTGGGCCGCGGAAAAATCCATAACCTGTTGACAATGACGGGTAAACTGATCACCTACCCATTTGCCAAACTGTCCTGATATACAGGCCAGTGTGGCTGTGTTCTGCCCAGCCACTGGTGCCTGTGTCCCCCCAAAAAAAATCTGAAAAATCTAGGAGGTAGATCTGACTCTTGCGATCAGCACTGCCACCTTCCTTGTCCTCACCACCACTATCTTTTTCACCACGGTCGGCTGCATCTGGCGTGACCTCCGTCGCCGCAGCGACGCCTCCTGGCGGCTTCCCGTCTTCCCTGGAGGTTGGAGGCGTCAAGTGGCGGCGCCACTTACCTCAATGGGCAGCCAATCGGATCGCGAATAAACATCAACCCCCGCCATTCTTTTTCTCCGCACCGTATCTTACACGCGACGAGTGGGTCTGAGCATCGGAATCGTATGTGATATGATGCCCGCTGCCCATTGATTTTTTTTCACATTTTTTTAGACCCTTTAATTGGCTGTGCACGAAATCGCCCGAAAACCAGATTAATTCCCATTAAGAACTTGGCTCTTACCACCATCTTCAACTTACAATGCTGCACCAAAGCTTTCTCTGTGGAGGAGGCGACTGGAGGACATCGTGAATGGGACCACAGACACACTCGGGGCCTCCAGTACGCCGTCTGTCTCCATTTTCTTTACCAAAACATTTCTTTCTAATCGACCCCTAACTCATGGAAACCAGGTATGCGCAGCTTCACGGCGCGTGCGCGACTCCCTCAAGATTTATAAAGCCTTTAGGCATCGTCTCCGACACCCCGCCACCGCCTCCGCCCCATCCCGACATCGTATTTGTTGTATGCAGCGGGGACTTTTGCCCACTGCCTTTGGTGGATGCTTGGGCGACTCTGCAGCCGGCGCGCTCGCCCATTGCGGCCGAAATGAACGCGCGCACATCCCGCGCACAGCTCCGACGCCACCTCCTGCTGCCCAAGTCCGCTCAAAAACAGGTGTCTCTCGCCCACGCCAAATACCTCCAAGTGCGCAGCGTCACAGTTTCACGCACAATGAACGGGCGCACCCCCACTACACCTCCCGACCTCCCTGCCTCGCTGCGCGGCACCCACGCAACCTTCCCTGCTGTACGGCACACACGCAATCGCCCTTGCAATAAAAACGCAAACGCACAGCCCAAGCTGCTTTCGCGCCTCCTAATGCGAATGCCCGCACGATGTGAACGTGAACTCGCCTGCCCCCGCTGGCTTCGCGCCGCCCCGAAGTGAGTACCCCCGCGCTGCAAATGCAAACCCGCAGCCGCCGTGCTACACCCTCCTCAAACGATCCGAATGGGAACACGCTGGCCCCCGGTGCTTTTGCGCCCCATGCGATGTGAATGCAACCGCGCAGTCCCTGCGCGATGCAACCACAAAGACCCAATACGAACAGAAACGCGCTGTCGCCGCGCGATGCAAACGCCCCGGTGCAATGCAGACACAAACATGTAGTCCCTGCACAACGCTCCGCCCGCCCCCGCGCGATGTGAACGCAAACGCGCAGCCTCCGCGCTACGCCCGTGATCCAAGCTCGAAGGCCGTGCCGTCCGCCCCCGCCGACGAGAACGCTCCCGCACAATGCGAGCGCCACTACCCAGCGCCCCCGCCGATGCGAACGCCCCTGCGCAGCCCGCTGCGGCTCGTTCTCGATACGCCGCCAGTACCCCACCATGCTCTGCCTGCACCCGCGCGGTATGTATTTGTACCGCTGCCAGTGCCGCCCCAATCATGCAGGCTGCGGCGGCCATTATCCAACGTGCTGCCTACCCCTGCCCAGTCTGTACCCACTGCCCAAATGCGTCCTGGTGTGAACGCACCCACACGGTGCAAACGAACGCGGACCCGCCGCCCCGCCGCTGGTTTCGCACCCGCCTCCTGCGCTGGTTCCCCCTGTCCCGCCGCGACCTTCGCGGCCGCCCCTGCACGATGCAAACACCTCCGCGCCCGCCCTCACGCACGCCATGCGAACGCCCGCCCGCCGAACGATGCAAACGAGTGCGAAGGCGCCCCGCTCCGCCGCTGATTTCACGCTGCCCGTCGCTGGTGGTGACATTTCGCTGCATATCTCACTTTACAATGTATTTACTCCTGTAATAAATGTGTATGTGCACATAAAAAACCTACGGAAGTTTTGCAAATTGCATCTGGCACCCCTGGAGGAGGCGCTGGCGGGCAGCGTCAGTTGCATGAGTAAAAGAAGCATTACGAATCCCCCCGCAGACGTCGGGCCTCCCTCAGAGGCGTACCTCTTAGGTAGGTTAATCCACGACAACTTAACCTACCTAAGAGGTCTTTATGTAATACCCGAGTCAAACCCGAGTAGGTCACTGACACTGGGGTGGAGCACGGCGCTTCTTCTATGAGCCTTAGACATGAGGAATAGAGATATGCAACCTGTTTGATTTATCCATATTTGAGAATATCTGCGGTGTCACCGCTCGCCGAGCCGTACCCTTGCTCTCAAAACGACTTTAAAATGCGAAGTCGTTTGGCGTGTTGCGTAAGACACGTAATCGGACCGCGATCACCGGGTCACGTGTTTGCGCGCCATCGTTGGGGGGACAAGTTTATTTGCCCGTGCGTTTGTCACGGAGACGCCCGCACACGGCGTAGTCTGAGTTCACCCGCACACGGCGGATACTGAATATGTGGTTTGATTTCGCGCGCGCCGTGACTTTTGTGGCTGTGGCTGTCAAATTGTGTTTTTCTATATAGGACAAGACGCGCCTCCGCTTCGCTCCGGAAGGTGTGGAAAATGGTAAAGGAGTTGCCCCATCACAATTACAACACAGAAGTACATGTCGGGCAGAAAAAATTGATGTATGAACAATCAAGGGTAGGGCGAGGTATCAAACGCAACGAACTCACGCAGAATCGTGTCGGCGGAAAGGGGGAACATGCAATGTCCAGCAAATTGTATAGAGCTAAGAATTAAACAGCTACTGGGGAAGGACATCTGAAGAATTTCAGGGTAGGCAGACCTCGAAACAGGCATTGAGATTCCTGGCGATCGGGAACCAAGAGAGACGATGCTCTGCATTTGAAAATTGAGACCAATAAATTGAATGATAGATATATCATATTGAACTTACATAATTGGTAATCTATGACACGACCGTTGAAGACTTGAGCTAGAAAATTGTCCGAGCGGAAGCATCGATGGAACATATCCGGAAACGTAGCCGAGCAATATTGCAGACCAATTTTTTGAAGGGCAAATTGCGATTGATCCTCGCTATCCCCAGAGAAGCCAGACCGGCGTCAGGGAGAGGTGAGAATCTTTGGCGAGATAATAATTTTGTTGAGAAGACAATGCTGATTACTAGCATAGCGTTGGGAGGAGAATAGTCCAAAATCGACGGAGCAGCCTTGAGAATAGAGTACCAGAACTTGGAAACAGGAGCGTTGAGAGATTACCGTGACGGCGGGAATCCGAGGAAGAATGATTGTAATTTTGGTCTTGATTTGAGGACAGGTAGTATATTGAGCGCCGCGGGTGCGAGAGAAGTGGGAAAAGATCGCTAGTACGACGGACAGGAAATTCTGTCTCTTTATATCTCGCTGGGAGACTGCGTGGCCTGCCGGCTTGATATCAACAAGACCACGACTGGCCCTGAGTAAAGGTCAGATATTATTGTTGCCGTTGGAGAACAGCGGGAACTTACCCATCCTTGGTATCGGACATGGGATCGAACAGAATCTTGCTGTCTTTGTGGCCGATCAGTGCCGGAGATCAGCAAAAACTACGCTTTAATTACTATGCCCTCAGAGAAAGTCTGCGAATGCATGAGCTGGAGTCCTCATCTAGATTAAATGTTGTTGCCGTCTCGGCCCACTAACCGAAGGAATTTAATGCAAGCACAGAGAGTTGTAGGTGGAACTCAGATACGCGGTTCTGGCCCTGCCTCCCGCCGTATTTCAAACTAACCGATGAGTCCCAATCCACTTCAATTCTTTGGGTTGTATCCTAAATGGTCCCTTATTCGCGGGATACAGCGTCTCGGACGGTGTGGTGTACAAAAAAAAAAAGATTCCCAATGGGTCGTCATGAACTAGATGGTATTGTTCTTCGATTTTTTATCGAGGCTTCGTCGCTGCAATTATGAGCAAAGAAAACATGAAATTTCTCCAGCGCCGAGTGCTACCTATTCATATCGTACACGCGTCAAGAACCATACCCGCAGATCTCCCAGCGATTCGTCCTACTTCACGTCGTCGTCCATTTCACGTCCTTGAAAATCTTGGTGTCAGCCACTTGAACACCAAGTTCCCCCGTGGAGTTCTCGAAGGCTGGGATTATGTGAGTTTGTGCGCTTCAATAAAGAATGTGCGAAAGTGCACTTACGAATGAACTAGATGAATAACGTCGAGGAAGAAATGTCAGAGCGGTCTCGACACCAAAGAGCGGGAGGTACGGACATAAGCAGTGAAATCTTTGGCATACATGTTGTCACTGTAGAAGACAACACGATCGTTGTTCCAGTTTGCGAAGACGCCAGTGTCGATCTGGCTAGTATCCTTGAAATACAAGTTGCCTTTGACATCTTAGATAGCTATTAGTGTGGAGGCACCGCAGGTAAAGACGCGTGTCCTCACCGATGACTTGGGCTATCAAAGTGGCGTCGTCCATGCTGTTGCACTTGATGGTCGCCTTCTTGTGGATGGAGTTGGCAGTGACCGTAATCTCCGCCGTACCTGCGGGTTTACTGATCGCTGCAGTAGCACAGCCGATGTCGAGGTCCTTCCAGTCGCCCTTCTTGGTCAAGCCACCATCCCCTAAATTGGCAGCAACACCAGCCTATGCGAGATGTTGGTTGAAAAAAATCTAAATCATCGCAAAAGTGCTTACGGGATCATTGGCGACGAACTGGGAGCAAATGTGAGCATAGACGTGCATAAACGGAGTGAGACAAACCTCGGCATAGCAATCATCTTCGCTCTTCACAAAGAATTTGATCCGCATGAATTTGGTGGTAGTCGATTTGGTTCCGTCTTGAACTGTGACTGTAACGGCCGTTATGTGGTACGAGGACTGTTTGACCTTGAAGTCGTTGAGGTCGTTGTAATACAGGATACCTTGGGGATCTTGAGTGACATAAAATGGCGTCAGAGCAGTGATCAAGGGAGTACAGAGCAAATATTCGCACCCTTGCCAATCCACGCGCCGTCGGAGAACTCCTTACCGAGCTCGGGAACCTCGAGTCGGAGCGCCTTCGTGAAGGGATTGTTGATTACGAGTGCGGACGCAGGTACGTTGTACCTGTAGGTTTTCCCCAGAATTTCGGTGAAGGTGAGGGTTTGCGGTCCGAGGAGGGTGTCCGCTGCAGTGGCCCCAAGACCATCCTTCCACGTGCCCTTACCGTCAAAGCCGTCCAGTCCCAGACTTCCAACTTCGGCAGTCTATGCGAGATGTCGGGAGAAATCACGGATAATGGTAAAAAGCACCTACGGAGATTTCGGCGACAAACTAGTAGCAATTGTGAGCACCTTCCGTGAACGAACGGAGCGAGACAGACCTCGGCATAGGGCTTATTTCCCTTAGCATTGTGATCACCCTCGTAAAATTTGATGTGCATGGTGAAGTCCTTTGTGTTGGTCGGTATCCTGACCAAGGGCCTGACCACGGTCGTGACCGTGGTCTTGACCATGGCCGTGACCGTGTACTCGGAGATGGTGGACGGGAGTTCCTTGTAGGACAGGGTCCCCGCGATACTTTGTTATAGATGAGATCAGAGGAATGAATGCGTGTTTAAATATTCGTACCCTTGCCATAGACAGTGAAGAGCCTTTCAGTGGAGGCAGAGAACACCTTGCCAAGCGCGGGAAGTACAACTTGGAGGGACTTCGACCAGCCGTGCGTCGAGTCTCCTATGTAGGCAATCGCCTCTGTGCTGCGGGAGAGATCGTTATTGGTCGACATTTGTAGTGCGAGCGAGGTTTAGTGGAGGTTGGGTCACTTGAGGAATGCCTAGCAGGTGCACCGTGGCTTTATGTGGCGTTCGGCGCCAATCACCAGCGCCAATCGGTGACCCCAGAAACTCAAACCCGCAGAAGGAGCGCATCGAACCATGCACCATGTCTGATGCTTACGCTGAACGCCAGTGCTTAGGAACCACCTCAATACAACGCTGGCGCTTAGGAACCACCCTCGAACTATTGATCTGGTACGTATGGTGTGGCATGCGTACTTACCGGGCCTCCTCAATTTTATGAATGGCGCCCAGATCCTGTACTTCTACATCCTGTCATCGCAAGAACTGGGACGTTGGATTCAGATCTCTTACTTACTATGTATTAATTTAGTTTCAACAATATCCCAAGATTAAGATTCACTTCCCCGTTTGTTCCCCGTGAACGGTGGTCACTGAAATGATTCACCCTCTTTTTAAAATTACGGGTGTCCGAAGCCTTTTCAAACTCCGCTGGTCATTTGACCTTTGCTTCAATCCGACAAGATAGATCCTCGCTTCGCTCGGGCACACTTCAGGATCATAATTTCAAGTGGTGAAGTGTCTACGATTAAACTCGCGATCCAGTCCGTGCGGACTACACGGAAGTAAGATCGTAACCACGGAGCATGAAGGAAATAATAGTGTTGCATACTTCTGGATCGTGGTGAAGTGTCTATGATTAAAATTGCGAGACAGTCCGTGCGGACTACACGGAAGTAAGATCGTAAACACGGAACACGACATGGATGAGGGGCCGGGATTCAAAGCGGAAACGGCAGGAAGGAGATAATAGTGTTGAAGGAGGCTGAGAATAGTTTCAATGGATAACCGGCACCAAAACGGGGGCACGGCAGAAGCAAAGAATTGATATTGGTGTCCGCGACTCGGAGTAGCTCACAGCCCGAGAGATGGCTAAAAGCGACCCAGCCATTTTAGACCAGCGAATTGAAGTGCGGAATTGATATTGATGACGGGAGGAGCCCAAAGCCGATGAGAACCCAGAAATAAGGCCAGCATAGCGAATTGATGACAGGAAAGAACGCAAAGAATTGCTGGCCGGAGGAGCAGGCATCTTCCGCCATTTATGGCCGGACAATACTTGAGCCGCTACGGGGACACGCTACGGAGCGACTGCGAAAAGGTCAGCTGAGGAATGATTCCAACATCTTTTGAACAGTGATTAACCCAAGTTCGGCTTAGAAGCTGGATAATCTTTTCCGAGAAGACGACTGAAAGGGATAGTTCTGTGCTTTTGCTATGGCCGAGATGTGCTACCCTGTCCGGGCCATTCTGCGGCGAAGTTTGCGCAGTGCGTAGTTGTTGCGATGGAGATACCTGCGCATCCAAATGGGGCAGGAACACAGGACTTTCAGAATGAGAGGAGAAGGTAAAAGAATGGAGATGAACCTACATGGGACAAATGCACCACCGAGGAGGCATTTGCTTAAAGAACGGTTAATCTTTGGGCTACGCCGTAGGACACAGCTGCTGCGATGAACAGCATTCTGTCAAGAAAGACTGCGCTTCGGTCAGCTGTTGAGCCGTATGGGGCTTTCAGGTGTGAAATTAAACTGTGCAGAGTGAATTTGACGCAATGAACTTGAAGAAGGGAGGACGAGGAGAGAGCCAAAAGAAAGGGGATAGGCTCGTTGGGGATGTGCACAAAGAGATACAAAGAATCGCCGAGGTAATCGTTAAAGAACGCTTAATACTATCCCGCCCCACCGCTCCGGACAAACCTAGTACTCGGACAAACAAACATTTCTCAACCAATATTGGACCGTTTCCTGAGATTTCTGGCTCCACATAAGCGTCAGTAGGTGCCCTAGAGATATACTATCAAAAACCTTTATAAGAGTCCATTCTTCAAATATATATCACTGCGGAAAGCTGACAGCTTAGGCCATTTTCGTTGATTTTGGGTATTTTATGGTTTTATGCCCTCCACTTGAGGTTATATTGCTTCATAAACACACCTAAAAGATACCTTGACATCATAAGAGTACCCATATAAAATTTCAGAGGCATAGCTTTCTTGTAGCCCTCACAATAAACCGAAAAATCATGGCATGCCTGCCAAATTGATCTCTCAACTGCCAAAAATCATGGCAAGAAATTTCATGCTGCCTGTCGACTACCGTGGGTTTTCCTTGACCACTGCTGAATGCAAACTATAGGTCCTGTTGGGGTGCCCCACCCTATGAAGTTTGGAGATGCTACGACCACAAGGTGGTTAGCTATGAAGCCGGCGATCAGAATTTGACCCGTTACCTAGAACTCGGACACCTGACTACCGCCGAAAAAACGACGTTGTATGCCCAATTCTTATTCGTTTCTCATGAAGTAAAATTTGAAACCAAGGTAAAAGACAAATTGCTGACGATCTATCTACTCAGAATGCATCTAGGACCATTGTATAAAATGATATCTACCGATCTTTCTTTGGTGTCCGAGTTCTAGGGGGGGATAGTAGCGCTTTCTCTACGAGCGGGACTGCCTTGTCTTCTATATGTCTGACTGGGCTTCGACGACACGCGTCCTAGCGGCCGGCGAGAAGCTCGTGTCGGAGTTCAAAGGCGACTCCCCCTCGATCCACCGCCCTCAGCTTCTGCTGGCCTTTAACAACAACGGCGTGTGGCGACCCAAATCGCTATCCCAAACGTTCCAGGATGGCGCTAGCTCTGTCAATAAAGCCATCGCGTCCCTTCGCGCTGAGGTACACGAGCTGAAATGCGACACCCGCGCTCAGTTTGAGTCTAACCAGCTAGCCACCTCCGCGGTTGCGAAGTCGGTCTCCACCCTCCACTCCACCGTCGACTCGCTTCACACAGGCAGAAGAAGCGCTTTGGGGATGATAATATGGCATTATGTACAGGGATTCGCTGATCATAACCGCTAAGCTCACGACAGCGCTGGGAGAGCACTTGGCTCAGAGACCGGCGACACTGTCAAGTACAGGTGACAATCCTTCTCCCCACCGATCTCGGTCGGAACAGCAAGCCTTTGAAGCTGTCCACAGCCTGGTCGCGGAGCGACGGTGCCACAATATAATTGCGGAGCAGCACGAACAGCGCTGTCTTCATCGCCAAAATGGCTGCATGATGGCCTTAATTAGTACAAGCACTCAATATAGCATGCATGACTGACCATAACCCTGACCGATACAGTTCCTTCGGGAGGATCACATTCATACGTCAGGAGCACATCGCCAAAGATCGCACAGCTAGCTTACCTCGGGCCATCACTGAAAGAAAAGTCTGCAGCGAGCTTTCCCCCCGACTTCCTCGTATGGGAGCGATCCTCGAACCACCTATCAGGCCTGAAATCAGACGCATCGCTCCCCCACAGCTCCTTTCGGCGGCTCAGTGCGCGGACAGGAATCACGAGGTTTTCCCCCTTCTTGATGACGATGCTGTCAATGGAGCGGCCGTCCTTGGTGACTATCGGAGCCGAGAGTGGTATCACATCATCGCACGCCGCCTGGTAACAATCGAGGCATGAGTCGGAAGGATCGATGATAGTCTGGCTCATGCTTACCACGCGTGCGAAATCATTGAAGGCGGGTCTGAGGCGGACAACTTCGCGGACGACGCCCTCAAGGTACGGCATTTCGTGCTGCATCTGCTCAAAGGTTGGATCGTCTTGAAAGGCCGCTATTTCTGCGCGCAGTTTGCTCTGGCACGTGAGATTGTTCGACAGCTCGTACAAAGCCCAGGCCAGAGTCACTGCAATAGTAATTGGTTGTCAATTGAGTACGCGCAGGTGGGAAATTTGGCGGGCTGGAGCTCGAAAATCGAGATACGTACCGGCTGTGGTCTCATATCCAGCTAACAGGACAAAGCCATTTCAAAATATGCAGTTTGGGTGGAATTGATCGCAGCTCACCCAATATTGTAGTATTGATCTGCAACACGAATGAAATTATGAGCGGTGCGCTCTTTCCCAGATATTACATAGAGAGATTCAGCACTAGCCATGGAGATGAGCTCAAGTTCCGAGAGGCTCTTCATCTGGTTCCCTTCCAACTGCGCATTGGCTATAAACGTTCATCGGAGAAATGATCATTCAGCCCGTGAACATTGCGAAGGATAAACGAAAACGAAAAAGTAAAAGATCTACCCAGGCTGGTGATGAGCCTCGCGCTCCCAACATACGCAGGGTCGTCCTTGCTCTGCTTATAATTCTCTATTATGGCTGCGCCTGCCCCCGCAAAGAAGCATGAAGTTCGAGCATCATGCTGATCCGCGAGGATGGGACCCGGTAGATGAAAGGGAAAATGTGCAGGAACAGCGGTGCCACCACATTTATTGGCGTTTGGTCGAGTTGGGCAAAGGCGTCAACGGCATTTGCGATACGGGAGGCGAGTCCGGTAATGCTGCCAAAGTCATATTGAAAGGCCGATAGACCGATGCTGTCAAGGCTGGAATAAAATCAAGGAATAAGAATAAGTGAAGTAGGGCGCAGTCAACCGGCACTCACGTGAGGCGGCTCATCCTGGAATTAATTATCAAGTGAATGTCCCGTGGTGAGTGACATTCTAAAAGACTGAAGGTAATTTAATAGTTTACGGACCATGTGTGGGCATCGATATCTACGGCAGCCTCTCCCTTTTCCGATCGAGCCCATTCGGTGCGTACCTGCACTCAAGTTTATATGAATATGACATTCATATCCGCCGTGCAGCGTATGCAAATGGCTTACCTTCTCGGCGCACCCAAGCAGGACAGGATAAATGTTGCGAAGCCGCTGGTTCGTGAACGCGGGAGCTAGGATCCGTCGTTGGCTGCAAGTAGAAATTGAATCAGTTTCATCGTCGACTCGGCACTCTGGGTAACTCGATCATCATGATAAATATTACTCACCGACGATGCACATCACCCTCGGCCCACAGGAGTCCAGGTCCTGTCTATGCTGGGCGTAAGCACATGAATTGTTTTGAGGTAGATAGTTACCAGGCGATGCAGCATATCCCTGATCCCAGCAGGCCGCTGATACCTGTCGTGGGTGTGGACTATATGCGAGACTGCAGTGGGGTCCAGGAGAACGAGGCGCTGCCCTCCAAGGACGGTGGGAATGCGGTACACATTCCCCCAAAAATCGGACCAGTCCGCGAATAGGTCAATGTCTGCGATGTAATTGTGCAGCAAAGCTAGGTCGACGCCCCATAAGAGGCTACCGCGTTGAGGACCACATATAAGCCGTATCTGGGATCCGCCATCGCGGTGATGGTAGACTAAGAAAAGGGCAAGAGCGATAAGGAGGCTGAGAGCTAGGGTCGCGATTATGTTGTAAGGCATGGCTAGATAACAAGGGGAAGTGAACTGTTTGATCTGGCCTTATAACACCCCGGGATCGGAATTTGGAAGACGTGCATCCGGTGCGCTGACACGATTCGGAGTGTGTATCCAATCTTATCTCGCCGCTGACATCAGACCGGCTGATGAGGTGGTGTGGGTGATGACGTCCATGCATCCCATGTAGAGACGTCTGTAGGGCGTTGGCTGCACACGATCAATCATAAAATATTAACATAGATGCATATAACTGATACCAGAAGTTCGCCGTGCCCCGTGTTCGCGCAGAAATGGCAATGAGTGGCCTAGGAGGCGTCCATTTCGGGAGGGAGAACAAGACGTTACGTTTCAGAAGGGTAGATACTGTTTTAGATACAAGGTACATATGCGAGACTTTCGAAGGCGAGTGGCTTGCGAGGGGCCAATGAACATGTCGAGGGCGGGTCCAGGTCCGAGATTTGTGGAGCGAGTTACGACAGTGACATGATGCATGTTTGTTTCGGCCTTATGTTCAAGTGATCCCGCAGGAAAATCGCCGAGAGCAGTTAGAGCACTTGGCGACGAAGTTCGGCAATGTGCTCCTCAAGAGGAGCGAGAGCGAGAGCTGTGAAGTATGATTCTGGCGTCTGAGGAAAACGGTCAAAGCGCTATTTTCTTTGCCCCGGCGGGGAAAGAGCGGCAGAGAACGTCCACGACGAAAAATGATAAATAGATGTCATTGATAATAGTCTGCATATTTAGCCAGAATCAGTCCGTAAATCAGTGCATAACGCGCAGCGTGTGTGGAAAGAGCGTACGTTAACGTTTCAAAACACTCGTCGTTGGTGATCTATTTTATTATTACAAGCGGCGGCCCAGGACCCTCTTCCGCTAGTGGTTGACTCCGTGATAGATTATTTTTGAACTATCACCTTGGTCAACGGTCTGTAACGGAGACTTTAGTTGAACTGAGTTTATCATGCGTTGAACTGAGTTCAGTTGATGTTGCGGAAACCTTCGAAGCGGCCCAGGACCCTCTTCCGCTAGCAGTTGAGATTATTTTTGAACTATTACCTTGGTCTAACGGTCTGTAACGGAGACTTGAGTTGAACTGAGTTTACCCTGCGTTGAACTGAGTTCAGTTGATGTTACGGAAACCTTCGGGGGATCCGCAGGGAACTGTAAGTTTATCTGAAGGACAATGGTGATTGTGCGGTGCAGCGGCAGGCATCCCGATTTTATAAAGAGGGTGATAAAGAGGGTGAATGTCGAAAGGGGTAATGTCGCATCGAAGCAAAGGTCAGATGAGCAGCGGAGTTTAAAAAGGCTTCAGACAGAATGCTTAATTTTATAAAGAGGGTGATAGATCTCCGCGTCACTATGTCTCGATTTGGCCGGGGATTCCCCAGTGCTCGTCATCGTTTTGGGGATTCCCCAGTGTTTTACTCCACAGGCCCGAGGCTCTGGTGTTATGTCCTGAGGAATATTTGAATAGAAATCTATTCAAATATTCGGACCCAAAACAGGGTATGGGGACTTGTTAGGTTGGGCTCCAGAAAGGCCGCACTGCCGAGTGGTTATGTCGCTTCGCTTACTTAAAACGTTTTTTGATTCACCGCGTGTTCGAATCAGCCAAGACTTTAACTTTTGCACTGCCAGCGAGTCTCGCTGGCAACATTTGCTTCCTTTGTTTTGCATCGACCACCGAGAGACGTCTTTCTACCACAAAACGGCGCACACCTGGCCACTGGAAGCTTAAATTGCATTGCTAGCGACAGAATTTTGTACAAATATACATCAAGAAACTCGACAATACTATGAAACTACTCATGAACAACTCTCGTTGGTCCCACTGTACCTGGTTCCTGATAATGTGGACACAGCAAACGCTTACCACTTCCCGGGCAATCAGGAGCATGCCGATAATCGCCAGCGCTCTTGCAGACAGCACAAGTTTTTCGGGCTTTCGGCTGCTTTCCACTACCCGTTCCTGTGCTCGCGGCCATGACCGTTGTCATCGGCTGGGGCATAGCGATCCGGAACTCCATCGATACCGGTGGCGGCTGAGTAACGCGGTGAGGAGGTGGAAGTCGGGAAGGGATGGTTTTCGACGTTGAGGCTTCTGGTGTGTTCTGCTCTGATATATCACGGATTTGTCGATTCCGAACTGCAATTTTGGTCGCCGAGGCAACTGCTTTGCGTCCTTGAACCACTGGTGAAAATGATTCGTCCAATACTAAGCTTGCGTGCGCATTCGATCGCATGATGTCCATGAATTCTGCGCGGTCATTTTCAGTGAGCTGCATTGTTGTGAGCTCGACACGCAGTGCATTCCAAGTTTTGAAGTGGGCCTGAAAATGCTCCGGGAACTTGAAGAATATCTTCTTCCCATCCACTCGCTCGGACCACCATCTGGCCATGCGCGTGAAGTCGGGTGGTCCATTCGAGACTGAAAAAGCTCCAGATGGGCGGAGGGCATTGTTGAATAAGGAATACTCCTCATTCGTATGAATTGGTGTTACGGCGAACTTGGTATCCTGAGCCGATGCCAAGAATTCATATCGGTTTGTCCGTGCACCCGATAAGCCAGCAAGGGGGATGTTTAAAATCCTGCTGTTGGTGGGATCTGTTGATGCTGAGTGTCCGTGTCGAGGAATGTCGTACTTGTCGCGGACAACCTGTGGGAGTGCGGTGACGATAAAAGACTGCGTGGTTTTTTTGAACAAAGAGACATTCAGATATCCCGGCCGGGATTGCCGCGGGGATTCAAAAGGAAGCGATTGGTAGACAATGTCAATGTCGTCTTCAATCCAAGGATCATAGTGACCATCGTATTCGACACCTTCTCTATGACGAGATCCGGACTAGATGGTCGTCAGCAAAACTGAAGCAGGCAGAAGTAACCAGAAGATTCACGCACTTCAACATTTTTCCGGTAACAAAAATCCGAAAGCAAGGCAACACTCAGTTCCACCGAAGCCCCGAGGGATGCAAATCGATCTCGCACTGGCCTATGGACTCCACCTTCTAGCGAGTTGCTACCTCGAATATCGTGCCAGATGGGGAGCCCGTTTTTGTCAGTTCGCAACCGGTTGTATAGGGCAATGCCAGGAGGATCCGTGAGCCAACCACGGCGTACATCCTCGAGTATTGCTTGCGCGGCCTTGTGAGTCGCGCTATTGAATAATTTGATGTTATTGCTCGAACAAATGGTGTCTGCATGTGTTTTGAATAACGTGTCGAGAACGGGCTCCAAATATTCGGGCGGTGGAATATACCGACGAACCCGAGCCCAAACCCATTCTGGCTTGCTCCGCACAGCCTGATTCCAGCTAATCTTGCCTTTCTTCAGAACAACTTCAACCTGGGCTCGATCAATTTTGTCCGGTACCAGAATGGCGTCCCGAAGCCAACGCGAGAATTGTTTTGCAAGGGAGTGGCTCTGATCAATGGTCTTGGTAACCCTTCTCATGGCATGCCAAACGTCTTGCAAGACACGGGTTGGCCTGGGTATCGAAGCATCGGATGGCTGAACCAACGGATGGTGAGGTGTGTTCAAGGGATCTGGGTGAGTAGCAATTATCGCGTCCATTTCAGCGTCCATATACTGCTCGTAGTCATCGCCATCGGGCTGATCCCCTACGCTTTCGGCAGCTGCTGTTTTGGCGACATCGACTTGAGTCTCTGGAGCGGGAGTGTTGCATTCTGAGCCAGAGTCAGAATGATCCTCCCATTCAAATGGATCTTCGTCTTGACTCCGAGCATCCCAGTCGTTATTGCTCATGAAGTCCCCGCGATCATCCTCGGAATTGTACCCGGACGACTCAGGATCAGAACGATCCACTTGCGATGCGGCTGGCAGCGAATTGATGGATTGACTCGGTTGGAAGGTATACTGTTCGCGTGAAATAAGGGAAGCAAGATCCACCAGAATGTCAAATGGCGGTGCTCCCATCTCACTTAGAGCGAGATCATGGTAATGGCATATAAAGGCTGGAGCAATGGTATCCGAGACGGTAATGACTGCGCGCTTCGTTCGTGAGATGGTGATGGTTTTGGAATCAGAGATGAAAAATTTCGTCGGTTGTTCGGGGAAGAAACCATGAGCAACGTTAACTTCACCATTTCGGAGGGTGACTTTGTCACCGAGAAGACCAGCCTTGGTTAACCGGGCTCCCGCAGGTGGCCGATCCACGATGGCCTTGAAGATCTCGAGTAATGCCCATGCATTCCGAATAGCATAGTGTTTCTGGTCATCAGACAGATCCTGTCGGCACCAATCTGAACAGCGGATCTCTTGCAGACTGTTCAAATTTTTCCGAAGGACTGCCTCGGCAATCTTCTGGAAAGAAACCGTTGTAGAAGGTATGAGACCCTTCGATTTTGCGAGGACACCAATATCAACCCATCCGATTTCCTTCCCCTCTGGTCGTTTCAGATCCCACAATAATACCAACATGTCAAGGCTCCCTTGAACATGGTAGCCGACTTTGGTGACTCGCTTTGAGAATAGTAGCGCCTTCAGCGACGCGGGGACTTTCGCTGGTTCGAAAATTAGATAAATCTGGCGAATACGAGATTAGGGCGCAAGGACTAATCAAATAATGGTTATTTCTCACTTGCAACAAATATACGACATCTGTCATCGCAATCTGCATCAACGCAGCAGGAAAGTGACCAGCTGGGCCTGCTCTCCAATCCCATTCAATCGAAAATCCAACTGATATAGTCTTGCCCGTAGTCTCATCGCCAATAGTTGACATGATTGATGAGCAGGTCTGCTCAATTAGCTGTAGCGAGGAAGCGACGTGAACAACAAGATTCGATGGGATCACGACAGCGGGATACGAGGTGTCGTCTGCTGAGTTCGAATCAAGACCAACACGCAATGTGGGGATGACTCGTTCAGCAAAGCGGTGGTCGGCCTTAACGTTATCCGTCCACAAGAGGGAAATGGGTTCATGGCCATGCTCGTGCAAGGAGCGAACGACGCCCTGGACAGGAGCCTCAATATGGTGGAGATGCTGTGTAGGGGTAAAAACCATTTGGGAAATTTGTTCGTATTCGTTGAGCATCGTCCAGAGGCTGCCGAAAACACGGTTACCATTGAGTCGAGCTAGATATTTTATAATTTTGTATGATTGGTCCCAGCAGACCGTACTGGCCGGAATGGCTGCCATCGCTTGGTCTTGATAAGTCTTGACATAGCTCATGTAGTCAATGTAGACTGAATTGATGTACCATCGCGATGGCGTGAAGCCTGCATATCCTGTTTTGTCGTCGAAGGGTGAAAATGGGACAAGTTTGTCGGGCATTTGTAGAGGGGAACAGTGTTTCAGCGCATGTACATAGGCTTGTTCTGCAAGGTCACGATTGCGTACGTGCAATTCTCGAAAGATTCGCTCCCAGGCGTGCGGAGTCAACGCCTGAGCAATGCCGGTTCTAATCAATGTTACGACTCTTTTGTCGATACCACTGCGATGAGTCAGAAATGCTGCATTGAATACATATTCAATTTCAATCGGATGCAAAGATAGACTGCACACACCCGGAAATTCATTAGCTAGATGCATAGGGAGTTGCGCGAGAATTTTATCCTCGTAGAGGGAGCATGATTTGTGACACGAATCACATCTAATACGCTTTGACAAGATAAAATAGCACGAATCAAGACTGACGACGCGTCGTGCAACAGGGTTATGATTCCAACCTATTCAAGGTTTAGTCGGCAACGAACTAGTTGAAAAATTGGCACTCACCATAATCGGACATTTTTTCCAAGCCACAAAAGATACATTGAAATTCGAAATCTTTTGGCATTAGACACTTCGGAAGCCAAACAAAGATATCGGGATAATACAGGGCATTGGGGGATAGTTCTATAGGCCCCGTCTTGTATTCCTCAAGTGCAAACCAACGATCTGGGGGCCGAATCCAGAAACTCTTCTGTCGGTAGCAGTCGGGAGTATTGTGCAGGCGCAGCTGTACATCTTTGATGTCCAGCATGGTTTTAAGAAGATATTGCTTTACAACACCCTCCGGATCCGGTTCGGCCTCAGGAGGAGGATCATCGGTATCCGAGCCTGGTTGATTTGACAGAATATTTGAACGAGTGTCGGCTTCAAGAACGTCGGCTGGTATTGGATTTAGGCTTGCACGATCATCGTCAGGCATGAGAACAGGGAAGTGTGGGAGCGAGGGAAGATTTGGTGTTGCGGAGCTCGAGGTATTTTCGTCGCTAGCTGTATGCCGCTTGTTACCTGGAGAAATAATCAATCCAGCTGTATTAAATAGCACTCGAATTGCATTTGACATACCAAAAATAGGGTGTATCTTTGGTGGTTCTATGGGCCTGACAGCAGTTTGACCGTGGCTCGAGATATCGGCCGCACTGGAATCCTCCAACCTCAATGGGCTGGATGGAGGAACCCCACGGCGAGATGGAGAGGGATCATTGTTGTCAGCATCATCGCGTTCTATAAAGGCGTGAGCATGGCTCTTCACCATGCAAACTGTATCACACCCACCCTTTCTTTTTCCGAGACTTTTCTCTGATGGTCCTTCTGTCGGCTGCTTTTTGGGACCACTTCCCCTACGCTTTCCTCCAGCACTGTGCCCCGGATTATTCTTGGACCCTTTGGGGCGGCCGGCAGGCATTAGATACTCTCAAACTTGACAGATTTGAATAATAAAAGTCGTATGTGTTGTGTGAATTTGAAACAAAGGGAATAGACGCGCATTCGCGTCAGGTCAGATGTGACATAGTCACGCAAAAAAGAGGTGCATTCAAACGGCTTACATTTATTGAAACTGAGTCGACAGAAGTAAAGCATTGAATTCGACGCAAAAAAAAGAATATGCAGGCCGGGGTTTCTCTTCACATTGTATTTTTCCTATTCAAATTGGTCTTGTCACGCAAATTATGCCGATGTCTTCCAGAATTGCGACCATAGGATCAGACAAAATTATGGACAATGTGTTGGGATGCTGAAAACTGCCGAGAGATACATTAACACGCGAAACATAAGCTCGATATACTCCATATTTGTGTTGAACGGGCATGAGATCGGGCGTCTGTTTGAACTCTGACAAAGCTGAGGCACCCCGGGAATCAACCGCTGGGGTGGGACGTTGGACAAGAATCCTCGCCGCACCAGTGACTGATCATATATAAATGAGTATCAGCGCAAAGTTAATAGTACAGCTTACCCTAGAGCGAAGATCAGGCGCTGCTGGTCGGGAGGAATGCCCTCCTTGTCCTGGATCTTCGCCTTCACATTGTCAATCGTGTCCGAGGACCTCCAGCGTGATCGTCTTGCTGGTGAGGGTCTTCACGAAGATCTGCATGCCGCTGCGGACAGAGGACGAGGTGAAGTGTCGACACCTTCTGGATGTTGTAATCCGAGAGGGTGTGACCGTCCTCAAGCTGCTTGCCGGCGAAGATGAGGCGCTGTTGGTCTGGGGGAATGCCCTCCTTGTCCTGGATCTTCGCCTTCACGCTGTCAATCGTGTCCGAGGACTCGACCTCCAGCGTGATCATCTTGCCGGTGAGGGTCTTCACGAAGATCTGCATGCCACTGCAGAGGCGAAGGACGAGGTGAAGAGTGGACTCCTTCTGGATGTTGTAATCCGACAGAGTGCAACCGTCCTCGTGCTGCTTGCCAGCAAAGATGAGGCGCTGCTGGTCGGGGGGATGCCTTCCTTGTCCTGGATCTTGGCCTTGACGTATCCGAGGACTCGACCTCGAGGGTGATGGTCTTGCCCGTGAGGGTCTTCAAGAAGATCTGCGTGCCGCCGCAAAGACGGAGGACTTGTGGCAATGAGCGACAAAGATAGCTGGGGAATCAAAGGCGTCATACCAAGGTACAGCATAGCCTCCTTCTGAATGTTGTAGTCAGAGAGGGTCCAACCGTCCTCGAGCTGCTTGCCGGCGAAGATGAGGCGCTGTTGGTCAGAGGGAATACGCTCCTTGTCCTGGATCTTGGCCTTGACGTTGTCGATCGCGTCCGAGGACTCGACCTCAAGGGTGATGGTCCGGTCTGTAAGGGTCTTGACGAAGATTTGCATCCACCTATGTAGGCGAAGGACGGGATGGAGGGTCGACTCCTTTTGGATGTTTGTCAGAGAGGGTGCGGCCGTCCTTGAGCTGCTTTCCGGAAAATATCAGACGCAGCCAGTCTGGGCATCGGTGAGTTATTGAGATGGGTGGGTTGAGCCACTGAACCACTACTAACCCCCGGATTTTCATCTTGGATTTTCGCCTCGACGTTATCGATGGTGTTGGAGAGCTTTAATGGTATTGCTGTATACCTCAGTGCGAGCTCGGGTGGCACAGATGTCGCAGCTAGAGACTCCTAGAGTAACCTCCCTCCGCAAGTTTACGAGTCAGAGGTGGATGAAGACGGTGGCGGAGATGAGAGATGTGGCGGTGCCCATACCTGTGGCGGTGCCCATACGTATGCCCAAATCGGGACCTCAGGGCACTGCACCAGAGTCAGGCCCGATATTCCGTAGGTCAATACAAAATATTATGGTCTGGGCCTCAACCGCCGGTGACGCCTTCCAATCTTGGACGATGGAGTCAAAGCGTCGGGCAACCGACTTCTGTGAGACTCTTGGCTGGGCCCAGGCTATCCTACACGGTGCCCGCTGGTTTGCTATAGGGCTTCGCGTCATCGTGTTCATATGTGACACTTGAATATTAAAGATTCGAGGGCTGGCCCTCTTCCGTTCCATCCCGTATATCCGTCTTGTTCCCGCGGAGCGCTCATGCCGAATTACGGCATGCGTGGCTAACTCCGTCGGCTTGATCAATTCCATGATTTGCCATCAATTATGGTGCCTAGTCACCGCATGCTAATGTTTGAAATTTTGCGGCTTCAAATCTGATCCGATTTCTTATCCCTCCTACAAATGTGCTCCGTTTCAATGTCCAAGAAGATCTGTACGAGGGATTTTTATTTACTGTAAAACTGAGTGAGCAAAAAAAAAGTTGCCCGCTGATTTGGCCACATGCACGTATTATATTGAAAAAAGCTGTCTCAGAGCCGTAAATAGGTGCAAAATGGCGCTACATATTTCTACCCATCCACCGGCCTCTCGGGGGCACGCCAAACGCGAGCTCGTTGGGCTCATTGAGCCAAATTAAAGCCCATAATACATTCAAAAGTATGCCTAAAATCCCTCCAGAGGTCCACTTAATTCAAAAAAATTTCTCCGGCCCATCTGGCCACTAAATTTTGGTAGCGGTGACTAGGTTACCTGCACCATAAGGAATTAGGTCTCTCGCCGTTCATTCGTAATGACTTCAAAGTTCAAACCCATGTTTAGTTGGATAATATAATGGCCTTATGATTGGAGTGAACGCCTTGCCCTCCCAGACAGTGTATGTTGGTAAAAGAGTCAAGTTGAGTAATAATATACTATTGGCTGTATTCCGGTTGAAGGCCTCTCTTGCCCGTATACCTGGGGCCAAGTAATATTATACCCTGCGCTTCTGTCTCCTAGTTAGCTGCGTGGACCAACGAACTAACCCCCGCTGAGATGGGGTGCTAACGCTTCCATTGCTATAATATAGCTTCCTGTTCCTTGCTTCATCCCGCATCTGGAAAGGAAACGAGGCAGCCATATATTTCTTTGGGCAAGGAGAGATCAGCGGGAGTCCAATCCGTAAACCGCTGAGCTCCTGGTCGTGGGGCGATGGGGATGTGCGAGAATGAACCCCCCGCCCCACTCTATGTACTGCCTCTACTTATCGGACCACAAATTAATCGACTACAATAAGATGTCCAACAAAATCTGCCAAATAAATAGAGAGTTTGCGGTGGAGCCACCCGGCGCCACCAGATGGCTCATCCGGCATGCGGTGCCGGGTGGCTACGTCATTTGGTGGCTGTTCGGTTGCCTGCTCGTTATGGTGTGTATCGAGTGCCTATTACCTTACTGAATACTAATGCTTTCTCTACCTATGCAGAAGCCCATTCTCGAGTCTACACTTTGCTGTCTGACTCAATATTGGGGTTGCTCTTGGAGTTTGGCAGCAAAGAAGGGTTGAAGTACTAGTTTCCGGCACTCCACCGGTGCGCACACGTGTACGGGCATGCATCTGAATAAGCATAGTATGTGTGGAAGATCAACAAACGTTCTCCCCACGCCACCTGATCAGCCACCAAATGACGTAGCCACCCGGCACCGCATGCCGGATGAGCCATCTGGTGGTGGCTCCACCGCAAACTCTCTAATGTTCAAGGTGTGGGTGGGTGGGAAAAAGAGAAATCGTCCAAGGCCTTCTCTGGTAAGGCAAAGCTTGAGTCTGCTGGGCGAGATCCATGGCGATGTGTCGTGTCGACGTGGTGGCAAGAAAGGAGGAGCCACGTCACAGGCCACTCCGCTGTCACAAGACAATGCACCACCCTCCGCAAGCTACAGGAGGTGCGCCTGAAAATGAAAAATGTAATGCACTTTCACGCCTGGTCAAATAGCCGGCTCATCACCGGTGTGATATGTAACCAAGGGAGCGACGCAACGGCTGGCACGGGAGGGTGAATGCAACGTGATTAAAGCTGACTCGAGACTTCGAGTCAGCCCCTGGATTTCCAGCGACCAATCTCGGTGAGACTTGCCTAGGACGAGAAACGAGGAAGCGGGAGATGAGGGCCTTAAGTACGGAAACTGGCGAGCCCAAGCGTCGTCAGAAACAATGGGGCACGGCTCATTTAAATTATTGTGCGTGCTTGCCACTGCAGCTTGGACTTCCAGTGGCGCGCACGAACCCCGAACACGGAGGACCAAGCGTCTCTCATAGTATGTACTGCATCTATAAGGATAGTGATAAATGGTTAGCTAATATTACCAACAAAAGCTCAAGATTCCGACGGGAGACAAGTCAGCATGTCTGAGAACGCAAGATGAACGACCATTGATACAAAAAAATTCAATGCAGGTGAGGCGGCGAGGAAATGCGATGAGGCGACACCAGGAGCTACCAAACGGCGGGAATATCGAAAGCAAATTTGCTCCGGAGGGATGTATGGGTGGTAATTTGCTCGATAGCGACAAAGTGGGTGACATCTCGTAATTGTTCTTGGAATTCCAGTCTACGTCGGTGGCGAAATCGACAAAGCGGGGACGTCATGTTGGAGTAACTGTGCTCCGCGTATCCGGCGACGTCGACTTCTTGTTTGGTCCACCACATTCGAGTAATCAATTGTCGTCGCTTGGAGCGATCGTGAAAGGACTTTTGCGGGACCTGCTGTTGCAGTAGTTGTGGCGCCTGAGCCAGCTCTTTGACGGGCTCCCGGGGGACCGAGCGAGGCGGGAACAGCGGGCCCGGGGGGGTCGCGCCTTGTGTGGGTGCTCGATTCGGCGGGTGAAGGCGTTGCCGGTCGCGCTGGCTTGTTCGGCGTTCGTTGGCGTAAATCTTTCGGAAATTCTGGCGGCAGGGAGGGAGAGCCGCACACGAGGTGATTTAAGTGCTGCAGGTCCGAAAATTAGCCATTCCGGGATGAGATTAGCGTGCAGAACTTACCTCGTTGTGCAGACCTCCACCACTTGACTTCTCTACGTGGCCCCGGGAGGTTACGGGGCTGAGGGAACGTGGGCACGGAGAGTCTTGAGGTGCGGAGGTACTTCCTAGGCCGTCGTCTCTCAAGGCGATCCATGTACATCCTTGCCCTGCTGTATTCCACTCCTAGAACTACACCGCCATTTGCGAGACACGTAGCCGCCAGGTGCAGCCAACATGTGCATCACATGTCGCCGACGAGTGGCGGCCATATGCCGGTGAGCTGACCCCCAGGTTCAGGTTCTAATAGCGGCATCATGGAATCACTTCCGGCTGGTAGCCAGCTGCCAAGTGCGCCTGGCATTTATGTGTGGGTACACATGTCTTAATATAATTATAATTATTTCTCGGGCTTTTGTGGAATTCGAATTGAATCAGCAAATGCGGATGAATTCTAAGCAAGAGATCTACGAGGTACATTCGTTCCAGCTCATCTAAGCACTTCCAACCATCTACGCGTCACCGGACTGGTCTTGAGTGGACGTGGCAGCATCCATCGCTTCGATGTCGATGATGTCGTCGACTTTCTGCTGGAACGGGTCGACCTTGCCCTCGATGTCGGAGTCCTTGTAGTTTTTCTTTCCGTGCTTTGCTTGGTCCTGCTCAAGAACATGGCGGAAAGCCCTAGAGAATAATTAGTACCTCTGATCAGTCAACGCGTGGCGAAACATACCTCACGAGTTTCTTGGCATCACCATCCGCGTCGTTACGGATATTTTCGAGCTTGGAATCCAACTTATCCCAAAAGTTGGAGCCCGGGTTCTTGAGATAAACCTTGCGCTGAAGTGGATCCGAGTTTAGGTCCATGTACCCGTCAAAAGTAAATGAGAACACACCATCAGAGCGACGCGCGCACACAGCGTAACGTTGACAACGCTTTGTGTGCCTTTAACAATGGCGGTGGTGAGTTCGAAGATGTTGTGATGCTCGGAATCGTTGGCATAGGTGATTTTCTTGGTAATTTTGTCTTCGTGAGGCTTGAGGCTGGAACGAATCTAGGAACCGTCAATTGCAGAAAGCCGGATAGTCGAATGGGAATTCAAACTCACAGCCTTCTTGATCTTGGAGCGCCTCTGGGTGAGTGAGTATTCGGAAAAGGAGACAACTTTGCCCCAGTCCGCAGGAATGCTCTCCAACCCAACGGGGATGTCGAACCGGAGGCGCTTGACGACCTCCTGAGGAACAAAGCATGTCAATGTTACACTGCAATATCGAACGAGAACGGACACACCAGAAGACACGTCGTAGGGCCTTCTCCCTTGTATGTACTGATCTTGTCAGACAAGAGAATGGCGGGGGCATATTTCTGAATGTTCGTCTGCATTTCCAGTTCATAAATCGAATTATAAGGATGGAGCGGTAGAGAAACTCACCTCGAGATCGGAAGAAAGCTCAAACCCAGGCTTAGATTCGACAATCTGCTCAAGTTGGTTGCCAAAAGCGAAAATATTGGTGAGCAGCTTGGCCTCCCGCAGCGAGGCAGGTTCCTTGAACAAAGAAGGAGAGTAAGATTGGAAGCAGTAGTGGCTGAAACGAGACCGACCTTTAAGAATGCATCGAGCTCTGTGAGTTGGTGTGCACGAAGGCGCTTCTTCTCTGCGTAGTGTTTCGCAGCAGCCGCCACGTTTTGGTTCGGGAGCGCCAGATCAAGCCGAAGGGCGGAGCCGGCCCCCTGCTCCTTGTCGGAGCCTGTGTCGTCATCGCCAGCCATGGCTGCATGGTTTCGCTTTGAGCCAGCGCCGGGTCGGGGAGCCGTCGGAGTCTCCTGGGTCATGGCGTTGCGCATGTCATCGTCAGAATCAAAGGGGGTGCTTGGGCGAGTAGACATATTGACTTGTGAAATTGAGGCAGTTGGGGACTAAAAAACGCGTCTACTTGCACGCAGTTATAGGCTTGCCGCTTCCTAATTGGGAAAACGGGTGCAATAGTTTCCAGTTCCTTGAAGTCGAATAGACTCGAATTACAAGCAGGCAGTGCAATTCAGCAACCGATTGAAGCCTCCACGCCACGTCATTTTTGCCTCTTGCCCGATGCCACCGAAAGGTACGAGTAATCTTCATGAAGAGGGTAAACCATTCAGTTTCAAGTGACGAGTTCTCGGAACGATAATTTGCGGGCTCCAGATTTCCGATTCAGTGAAGATCGCACTCGCGTCCAGTGTAGAGTCTGCAATGATCATTTGCCGCCGGAACGTCGAGACTGGATTCTCGTTAAAAAGGGGGCGAGCCACTTGACCATAACCCCCCACTTGAAGAATGTAGAGCTAGCAAAGGAGAGAGAGAGAAGGAGGAGGACCCTTGAGAAGGAGAGGGAGGCTGCTTCTGCGACAGATAAGCTCCGAGAAATCCAGTTTGTCGCTCCGCATTTTCCGGGGCCCGTTGCCGGCACATCTTCGACCCAGATCAGCGAAGCGGAAAAAGATATGTGGGAGGACTACAGAATCAACGGGGCGGATTTCAATGCAGGGGAGGATGTCGAACAGCCAGAGGTGCGAGAGCAGCAATTGCGCAAGGAGGCCGAGATCTTTGGCTTGTGGAATCCGGAGGCAACGGCGAAGAAGCTGGGCTTCGGGGTTGAGAACCCTGATGGAGAGGACGAGGAGGACGATTGGTTGGCAGAGATTATCCGGAATGTTGGTGAGTCCGTCGCTTTCCGTCGTTTGGAAGTGGAGGTTTGGTGCAAGTCGCGATGGTTCGTTTCGATCACATGATTGACGTGATGGTGGGCGCCAAATTTGGACCCGCGTCCTGCTTTGACGCCCAAGTGCGTAATTGCTCTCCTGCGTTCCATTTATTTGACCAATGCACTCATATTTATTACTCACACACTAATTACAGATCCCAGAGACCCAGAACCTCAAGAAATTCAAAATCCCGGACAAGCAGTTGCCGCTGAGACTGAATGGTTTCCGTATCCGTCAAAAATGGTATATTCTCCTCAATGTGCTTCTGTCATCTCTTAAACTTCATTCGAGATGTTTCTTCTGGACACTTTGGACAATCTTCCCAGGCTGCGTGTTTCCAGTTCGCTCATGCGTGTTTTTCTATGGGTTCTAAAGGAAGCAAGATGTAAAGATGTTCCATCGTTTGATCATCTCCGGCGGGTTCAAAAGCAACTACGTAGTCAGTGCGGGACTCCGAGCATCCCTTGCAAGTCTCCTTTGGGAAATGTATTTTTCATGAATGATCCGAGGGCAATCGTTGCAAAGGTCTTTTCACGCTCCTCCTTCCAAGATTTCACTGAACTAACAATTTTGTTACAAGGACTGGGCGAATCCGACAACCCGCAAACTCCTTCAGGTGTATCCAGAAATTCCCGAGGATGGCATTATTCGTGAGATCTGGCATGCTGAGAAGTGGCGCAAAAACATGGACCTCGACATCCTGAGTCCAATGTATGATGCTGGAGTGAGACACTACTATGTGAACGAAGTCGCTCGACTCCGCGACGGCAAGCTTGTGATCCCAATTCGCTGGATCAAATTTCGCGGCAGACTTTACGCAGATGCGTTCTCCGTTTCATTTGATGATCAGGTTCAGTGTTCTGCCTTTGCAAAATTCTCTTTATCTAATGCTCTCAGTAGGATTTAGCCACTGTGAACGATGCTTGCACAACACTTATCTGCGCCGAATATTTGACAGAGAACTACCACGATCTCGAGCAGGCGGGCAAAATTCCCAAATGGGGAGGTGTGTATTGTTACCGTCCAACATTTCCGTCTAATCCATTGGTATAGCATCAACGATGGATGCCGGCCACTCTTCCCGCATGCCAAATCCAAAACGAAAAATAGCTGCTGGCCGCCCAATGTACTCCAGCTTCGTCAATTATTTTGCAGATGACGTCTCCGGCAATCGAAGCAAATCCTGGAATAAACATTGGAATGCATACATGACACACCAGAATTTACCGCGGAAGGTTCTCCAGCAGGAGTTTCATGTTCATTTCATTTCTACCTCCCCCAATGCAACTGTTTCTGAGCAATTCCTCGAGTTCAAAGCAGCGGTCGAGTTAATATTTTTTTTTCTTGTGTTTCGCCAGGTCACGGAACTGATGATGAAGTCAGGGAAACACATACCGACCCTGTCGAAGTTCGAGACGAGTCCGGAGATGCGACTTGCTTTTGCATATACTGCAATGCTGGGCCCTCCGACAATCCAATGCAGAGCGAAATCTCTTCCCATATTGGCGGAAAGGGTAATTGTTTTTGTCGAAAGTGTCGAGTCGGCGGAACCCAGAAGGAGAAAGCGACAGACGAGGGATACCATGCACTCTTCGAGGTATTTATTTTCTCTCACATTGGTCCCCGACTCAAATATCCTGACAAGGCTGGTGTTCCTCGCACCAAAGAATACATTATCCTCGAACTCGAGAAGCAGGTCAAACTCGCGTGCTCAGGCGTTATCAAACCCGTCAAAGCTCTACAGACTGAAACTGGAGTCAAGGATACATACACACAGTTTTGGATTGACGGCCTTATACTTCGATTCAAGGAAATGCGAAAAGACGATCCCAATCGCTCGGTCGAGGAAATTCAAAAAGAACTTGTTCAATGGACAGTGGAGAACCGGGACAGTATTTACAGCGGGTTTCTGACGACAAAAGGTTGACATCTATTGTTGGGTTGAAATTCCTTGTAAACTGACGGTTGAATTGCCCAGGTTTTGATCCCACAAAAGACACGCCCATCGAGATTTTGCACACGATCTTGCTCGGGATTATCAAATACATCTGGCATATCACGCACACTCCTTGGTCTGCAGAGCAGAAGCAGACATACGCCCTTCGCCTCCAATCCACAAGCATCGACGGACTTTCGATCCACCCTATTCGGTCTGCCTATATCATGCAATATGCCGGCTCCCTGATTGGACGGCAATTGAAAACTCTCGCACAAACGAACATATTCCACATTCACGGCCTGGTAACAGATGACCAATTCATGGCCTGGAAAGCAGCTGGTGAACTTTCAGCACTTCTTTGGGTCCCTGAAATACGAAATCTTGGACAATATCGGGTATTTGTTTCGCCCCTCGAATCACTTAAATGTTCTAACTTGTACGTGTAGCAGGATCTCCAGGTTGCGGTCGCAAATGTTCTTGACATTTTTGCCACAATCGACCCTTCAAAGATAGTGACAAAGATAAAGTATCATTTATTAGTCCATGCAGACGAGGATGTGGTTCAATTTGGACCCCTCATTGGCGTTGCTACAGAGATTTTCGAGTCCTTCAACGGAGTTTTCCGATTTTGCTCCATTTTGTCCAATCATCTTGCGCCGAGCAGAGACATCGCACTACAATTGGGGGACCAGGAGGGTTTGAAACATCGTCTCACTGGCGGATGGTGGCCTGTTGGTGAGGATGGAAAATGGGAACGAGCAGGGAGTGGTGTTCGACATTTCATGGCCGAACATCCCATTTTACAAAAACTCCTGGGGTGGACCGAGCCGAATTCAACGAAGCCTGGTATGGATGATCATTATGTCTTTTTTTCATTGACTTCCACCTCACAGGGGAATTCAAACTGGTCAGTGTGAAGCGAGGTGAAGGCCCAAGGAAGACCTTTACATTGAGATCGACGAGCGCTGCCCAAGCTGTCAATTTTGGACTTTACGATCCGGAGTCCGTGTGGAACAAGTGCTCATCTGTGATTAGCGAGTCACTGGATGAGTGTTGCCCGGCTCGTGGGTGTTTGCGGCATCTCCGACCGCTGCGGTGAGCTGTTTAACTATATTTATTCAACTTGATTACTAAAAAGCAACTCTAGGACTCGTCTATAATTTCTGGCCGAATTTCCGACATTCTGGTTGATTCCGGCAAAGTGGTGCTCGTTGTGTTGGAACTCTTCCAAATTCTTGGCACTCGGGACGAGACATTTGGGATGCCAGTTTTGGTTCGCCGCGACTCCGAAATAATTTTTTCGATTGTCTCGGCCAAGGTATTGTCCCGATATTCCAAATTGACTTGACCCACAACTGATCAAGCATTTAGAACATCAAGTTCAAGTTTAACGTCCAGCATGACTGCAACTCTGCAAAGTGCGAAGCTTCAGGCCAACGTTTGTGCATGCAGGAGCGCGTCGAATCCGACCAGATTGAGAAGTACATCATTCACCAGCCGCTCGACCGGTTCTTCATCAATATGCACGCATTTCATAATTCTCACCTCCTACGCGCTACTCTTCCGAGAGATTTAGTCACTCCCATCCTCCTCTTTCCCGAACGACAGGCAAAGCATTCCGAGTTGGCTGCCAATCTTCGTGAGAAACAGGCCGGTCGAAAAGCTGCTGCGGCCAAAAAGCGGAAGCGGCCCGAGGTCGATGATGGCGACGAGGACGAAGTCGAGGCAAGGCCGCGCAAGACTCGAAAGGAGTAACCAGGAAGCAGCCAAAAAGTGGGGTTCTTCCCCCTCCCACACACTCCATAGCTGCTAGTCGAGCTAGGCGAATAATTCAACCAACTGAAAAGGCAAAGGCGGCGCAGGAGCAGTCCGACGTTGAAGAGGATACCCCGTCTAGCTGTTCGGATGAGTCGGATGATGGATATATCGATTCGGACGATGATTATTCAGATTAGGGCCAAGCGTAATAATATTATTGCAAAGTTGAGGACAGCTGACGTGAATACATGTCCAACCCATGGCACACCAGGTGGTGGTCAGCTGGGAAACCAGCTGCATTGAACAGCTGGTAGCCACATAGGTCCCAGGTGTGGACACATTTCGCTTCATGTGCCTGCGGCGTGACGGTCCCAGCTGCGCCCAACGTGATGGCACTTTGGTGGTGTAGAATTGGCGGCGTTGGCTCGGTCACCACTGAGATCTCTCGACGACTTGGTTTGCGGCAGTTCAGATGAGAGGTTTTCGAAGGCCTGAAGGCTAAGTTTTGCCTCTCGGCTCGGGTTCTTTGCGCTTGCTGACATGTCGAAGTGAACAGTCACGATGTCACATTTGTGACTCACGCGCCTACAACAGTCCACAACGCGTCTTGTCTCCTTCAACAAACCAGTTCTGCGCGTAATTCCCGTGAGAACGATCTCTGTACCCAACATCGAGGTCAACTCACGTGCCCATAACCTCCCTCAGGCCTCCTCTCCCTTGCCTCACTGCAAGGCTGGCTCTACCCCTGACGACGTCCCGGCTTGGTTGCTCTGCGTCGCCGCTTTGCAGAGCATGACGCGAGCAAGCTTGAGCTTGAGCACAGGGGAAATTTTTGGCCAGGCTTGGCCAAAATCTTGCCTGTAGGATGTATCATCGTCTGCAGCTGTCCAAGCCTGTCCTTTGCCTCAATGCGCCGCGTGCCACTGGCTTCCCCCTAACGACGCGTACTTGTCATCGTTCATGCGCCGCAGCGCGGACCGGAGACTCCGCGCCCGTGTCAACACCCAATTGAAGTTGTATCTTCACCGTGACCCCCGCTGCCGAGTGGCTCGGCTACTCTGCGTCGCCGCTTTGCAGAGCGTGACGCGAGCGAGCTTGAGCTGGAGCACGGGGGAAGACGTCGAGTGCGGATTTTTGGTCAACATAACGCCCTGGGCTACCCACCACCCACTCACGGCGCGTCGTTTTGGCCTCAGTGCCGGTAAGTTTTTAATCATATCCTGGCAAATCTTCCTGCTCGTCGCGCTGCATGAGGCTGAAACCCCAGACTTAGCAGCTAGCGAGTGGGAAAATGTCAGTTGAGGGAAATGCCACGTTGCGCTTACTGACGCGTTTTTTAGCCCCCCTTTTTTTTTTGTGATTCTGTAGTTCAGTCGTCCCCATGGTACGTCCCTCTTCTTCTGCGTGGTTTAGACCCGTAGCGGCACCTTTTTGCTGCCAGTACATCGTTGGGCTCCCATCCAGACGCTTGAGGTGCCTGCACTACGTTCGCTCACAAAACGCGTCGGTGCAATGCTTCGACATCGTGCACATTGATACGCACTCTCTCATGAGCAAGGTGCGTCTATTTCTGACTCAATTCCCAGGATTCTCTACAACTAAGTCCCTACCCCTTCTCTCTAAGGTGTTTCCGTAAGGCTTGTGATGTCCCCACGAGGCTCCGCAAAGAAGCGCGTCGGTGCGATGCATCGATATCGTGCACATTGATGCGCACTCCCATGATCAAAGTGCGCCGATTTCTCCTTCACATATTGGTCATTTCTTTCGAACAAAAATACCCATGGCATTGTGAAGGGCAGCCCACTGTGCTCCGCACAGAAACGCGTCAGCGCAATGCGTCAAGATCATGCACATTCAAAGTGCGCCCTCCTGATCAAAGTCCGTTCATTTCCCCTTCACCTATTGGCCTATTCTCTCAAAGTAAAGTACCCACTCTATTTCTAGAATCTTTCCCAGATCCTCGAGGTGTTGCCACTGGGTTTTACACGCTCAGTTAGGCACAGTCGTCATAAGCTAGGCAGACTAAGTTTAGGAGGTAGCAGAACGCAGTGATTGGTGGTCTCTTTAAAACCCAGGCTTAGTACAGGATACGATTTCTAATTGGTGGTTTGGGGCACCCACGTGCGGGAGTGCGACGGAGAAAGTGCCAGAATACGCTGCGAATCTTGTCGGATATAAGATGTGAGGAACGAGTGGCTTTCTCTCTGGCAATACCAGAGGAGTTGGATAGAAAGGTTGGGAACATATGCGTCAGGGAAGAGATGATCAATGAGGTCCCATGTTATATACGACTCTACAGCGCTCGAGGTGGAGTAACTTTTGTTAATCTTTTGATCTTCGCCATAGTTGCAGCGATGGGACCCAGAAGATCAAGACCAGGACAGCCGTTATGGAACAGAACAGCTGGCGCTGCAATGATGGGGTAAGTATCGTGGTGTCAGGACATGAAACCCATCCCTTCAGGATCAACCTATTACTGGCAGGTCCACGACCACCTGCGGCATAGGATGTAAGTGCTGGTTCTCCCGCTTTTTATCTTGGTGGTCCGTGATGCTGAGATATTTCACAATAGCACCGGCGGGATCAATTCATTGAGGCAGTGAGAGGAACGGCATCCAACGTTGGCACGACGTACTCGGTCAAATCGCAGTCCTCCCACGAGCCGTCCTTCGGCCGGTACAAGGAACACAGGTCCCGCAACTATTTCTGTGACACAGTGGAAGATAGGCGCTTAATTTCTCAGACCGGTCCTCGGAAACGATAAATTTAGCCCAAAGTCTCGGCACCGCCAAATATCGAGCCAACGCGGAGAGCAGGGAATAAAAGGTCGTAGACGCAGGCTAGGGCGTCGGGCGTCGGATCCCAGCAGGAGGAAGAAAAATACAGCACGAGCCCAGAGTCTGCGGCAGAGATAAAGGCATTCTCCCGCCCTTCGGGGTCAGGCCTACTAGTACTCACCCTAGCTTCATTCATTAGGCATTCAAGTGAGCGCCAGATGGCTTGGTCTGCGGAAAGAGAGAAGAAAAGGGTTAGCAAGATGAAAGCCGGAAGCAAGGAGATACCGGATCACTGACCCGGATGTTTCCTGATGCGTCATTCATCGCCACTGGCTTTCCTTCTAACCCTTCCTTTGCCTTCCTTCTCTCCCATCATCGCGGACCTAACTCTAATGCTTGCCCGTCCCTAGATCTATCCCGCACAGCGTTGTCCTGGCTTGTTCAATCTGAATGCCGAAAACGCGTGTATTCCTCTTCACCATCAGGCCTCCGAGTCGACTTGCATCCGTACTACGCATGCGGAATGTTCGGCAAACTATGCCAGCATAGAGCGCTCGTGACGCAGCCAAGAAGATCTCCACGTTTCAGCGCTCAGCCCTTGCCACTATCCCCGTCCCTCTCCCTCGTTACTTGCCATCTCTCCCCCCACCCACGCTCTTTTATTACTCGGCCCTGGCCACACCCAAAATCGATGCTCCCTCTCTTACCCTTGTCCGCGGCGACGGCGCTCCTGCTGTCCGCCACGGGCACAGTGGCGACGCACTCCCCCCAGGCGCGGCAGCACAGCGAGCTAGCCCAGCATCTCTCGAGTAGCGCCTCCGACTCCGAGCTCGAGAAGCACGACATGTACACGAACGTGCCGGTTACATGGTACCCCAACGACACCGGGCCCGACGCCTGCACGGGCAAAAGTCATCAAAACAGCGATTGGGTGCGTCGTCTGCTTTCCCTTTCCGACTTGCAGTATACTCACCGGAAATGTTTGGTAGTTCGTCGCGCTCTACGGCCCAGTACGTTCTCTGCTCAGATCCCATTGATAAGTACATTGACGCGATGCGTGCTCGATAGCAATTCGGCGACGGCTCGGCGTGCTGTGGAAAACAGATGCGCATAAACGCCAACGGCAAGACCGCAGTCGCGACGTGTGTCAATTCGGTGCACCTCATTCTCCTCACTGTCCCCTCCCCCTCAAATTCTCATCACCACACCTCGATCAGTGCCCGACTTGTACAGCATGGGGCGCGCTCGACATGACCAAAGGCCTCTTCTAGTACTTCAAGAACGACCTCGGCGACGGCGAGTTCACGACCTCATGGTCCTACACCGACGACGACAGCGCGCCTCCCCCGCCTCCTCCCCCTCCCCGTCTCCGCCTCCGCCGCCCCCGCCCCCGCCGAAAAAATCATCGACGACGACGAGCCACAGTTCAATCACCACCTCGCACTCGACCTCGCAGAGCGCAAGCGTGACGCACGCAAGTGTGAGCGCCACGCCCACCCCGAGTGCGCCCGCAGGCCCGGAGAATATTAAGAGCTTTAGTGAGGCGATGGTGGGGCTGGTGGGGTTGGTGGTGCAGGCGGCCGAGGCGCAGTAGAGTCGCGTTTCGTCTTCGCGCGTCCTGGCTTCGCACACCGTCGTCTCGCGATATTCAGCAACTCCCATTACCATTACCATTACCATCCCATTCCCACCTAGCTATTTCCCTCCCTCACGCTTACTTATACCCACACACCTACACGCACCGTCTTTTCTCAATTAGTACTCTCTTCTCTCAATTTTCAAGAGTTTGGTTTTGGTGTTGGTTTTATTAGTCCCATGGGTATGAATTGAAGGTCTAGATTGATTTTAATGCCGACAAGCCCTGTCGACACGGCAATGACGAATTTGGATCAGGATAGGCCAAACGTCACTTAGCGGTGCTCCAGAAATGGTTCTTGAGATGCTCAGGGTAGAAGAACATACTTCGGAATGGGTGGCCAAAAGCTTAAGTTCAAAGCCCATGCTCATTGCGGCTAGCGAAAGTTTTGCGAGCCCAGAGGCCAGAGAATGCTCTTGTGACTTGGCTGAGACCCCGGATTTCATACCGTATATTTTTGAAATATGTGAGGGGACATGTCAGAAAATTAATTCGTCTAATGTCCATACGGTCCAAAACCTAAACGGGGGCCGCACATCCGAGAGAGCTCGCAGCACCTGCCGCGATGACTTCCTTCAAATCCGTACCAGTCGCCCACATTCCAAGTCCCGCTGTGGCAACTCCGACGAGGAAGAACAACAAGTTGGCTGCCTTGAACGCGACCCGCTTGAGGCCCCCAGAAAAGAATCTGTGTGCACAAAGGTTGGGGAAGTGCAAACGGCTGATCAGAATTTCACGCACCCACGCTTCCATCGCGACAGATCTCTCCAGGTGTCGATGCGCTTAGGCGTAACCCCAGGCGTAGTAAATGCTTCGTCTTCTGTCATCGCATCCAGTTGCATATCCAGACCGAGCATGAACAAGGGTGGGAAGGTGTATGTGAACTTTATGCGGTTAGAAGATACGAAGGAAAACCACCAGAAAAATATGTGTTACCTGGAAAATGCAGACGGCGGCAATGAGTCCCGAAAGGGCACCGATAGCGGGGACCCCGGTTCCAATCACAAACGCAATGGCCCAGTCTGTGCGAAACCGACAATAATAAATAAATAAAGTGGAAATGCCGAATTGTACACGCACAGACAGGAATCAAAACGGCGGCCCTTGATCGTCATGAACGCAGGACCGCCGAGTAGGCCTTCGATGATGTTGATGTAAAAAATCTTGAAGCCGATGTTGCCTATGAAAGAGCGTGACGAGTGAGACAGCCTTTAAACTCGGGATACAACGGACTGTAGAGACCAGCAGCGATCGCACCGGTGATCATTGCGAGCGCATTATCGAGGCTTTGCCAGGAGTATTTGGAGACTCTGGGAACAACAGAGAGCTTAGTTATAGGAAAGAGCGGAGAACACATTCGGCATACCCTTGGTATGCGAGCGCGAGGGTATCTGGCCAGCTATTAGGGTACGACTACCCGCAGACAAAAGAAACACATACATTGGCCTTGGAAGCAATAGACAAAGATTCCGTACATCAGGTAGCAACAGAAGATCAAGAGTTGGGCAATGGCCATTCCCTTGATGAAATCACGGGGACGTCTCATTTCTGCCATCATTTCGGGGAAAATCATGGCACCGCCGTATGCAAAGACCATGTTAAACACTCCGTTGACCTGACAGCGCGGTTGAGAACTACAAGTGCGAAGAATAGACTCCCGACCAACCTGGGCAAATACAGGGATAGGATTGATGCTGAGTACTTGGATCGGCCCAGTATACGATACAGCTGTACCGTAGGATGCAGCAGACTAGGCCTGTATCGAGTTTTCAGTGAGCCCCACGACACCGGTGAGAAGGAAAATGTCTTTACCGCAGCGAAGTTGGGCGGCGAGTTTGCGATGAAGCCCATCGAGGTCTGCGGAGAAAGGTAGGTTCTGATTGCGTTCAACCGGCATCCGACTCACGAAAATGATGAGCAAGTTGACTGTGAACCGTCATTAGCATTTATAATGGAGGGAGTGAATGGTGGAAGACGAACGCCAGACACTCGCGTTGGCCACGATCGAAAACTATCGTAACGTGAGCAGTTGAGGATGGTGATGTAATGTGAAGAACCCACGTTTTGGAGGGAACGGACTTGACCAAGAACCATGCCAAACATCGCCCAAATCAAAATGCAGACACTTGACGAAGTGCACGGCGAGCGTTCAAAAGCTCGACGTCGTGTGCAGACATTCCACGCAGATCGTCCGATGCCGATTCATTTGCTTCGTGAACCTCGACGTCGGCGCCATGCTCCTTTTCCTTCCCAAATTTGGCAAAGACGAGGCCGAACCCTTTGCTGTGGACCACGCTATGGATTTTAAAGTGAGCGTCCGATGGTCAGCGTCGATCGCAAAAAATGGCTCACGTTGAATCTGTTGCCTCTACCTGGCGACGAAGAGTGGCCCAGTGGATGTATTCAGCGAACGAAGTCGGCTTTCCATCACCGCCCTCGGGGGCTGCCAGCGTCGAAAGCTCGAGGTTAGGACCAAATAAATGATTGGAACTGGGCGTGGCGTACGTCCTGGCTGCGCGACATGATCATGAAAGTCTTTCTCGGAAATTTTGATATCACGAGCGTCAGCGACACCGGAGAGACCGCCGGTGTCCATGGTCGTCGAAGGGGGCTGGGGAGAAGTGACGGAGCGACGATAAAGCGGGCCTTTATGATAGGCACCACATTGGTGTGCGAGAACCCAGGTCCGTTTTTGAATATGGGCACCCGTGTCTATAGTGGACGCACGAGAACCCGAGGAGCCGGTTCCATTTTTGAAATCTGAGCGCACGACTTCAACAGCCCTGGGACTAGTATGGTTATTTTTTTCCATGGGACTGCGGTTGAAGGACAGCCTGCGAGTACGGCGCGGATTCGTAGATAATGTAGACTATTTGTAAATTGTGCCACTTCCAATGAAACACAGAGATGGCACGCACCATACATGGGAGGTCCAAAATGAGTGCGCATCAAAGAACGCAACGTAGAAGCGCAGCCAGGAGAGGCCGTGTTCAAGAGGGGGCACGCTAATGCATGTACAGTCCGTGAGCTGGGCACCGCGTAAACTCGAAGCAAGGTTAGGACATGGCATCCGGCTCAAGATCCGGCTTACCCACTTGACGAGGAGCTGAGGAGTTCGCACTCGCAGCAAGGAACTCGAAGGGCAGAGTGTGCCGTTCTTCGGTGTCTCTACCGGTTGACTAGGCATCCAAGCGAGCGCGTTTCGGCGGAAAGGGACGAAGAAAACGCTTAGCACGATGCGAGCAGGAAGCAAGAAGATACCGGATCACTAAGCCCGAATTGTTTTCTGATGCGTCGTGCACCGCCACCAACCCTTCCTTCTCTCCCACCACATCAGACAAATCGCATATCTATATGCCGCTCGCTCGTCGCTCGACTCAACCCGCACAAGCTATCACTGCGTTTTAGGCCTAAATTTCGGCCAGCCGGCAAGTGGCCGATCAGAGGTTTTCGGCCACTTTTCTGGCCATTGGCCGTCAATAGCTTGCAGCCAATAAAAGTTATTATAAAACGTCCATTTTGACGGCCAGCCGACAAGCCGTTTCGCACTTTAGAACTCTGTACTTACAGGCCTAGGGAACCGAAACGAAAAGCGCGTGGGGTCACGACGTGACGTGTCACCCTTCTCTCCCATAACCGTCATGACCGTTCGTCCCAACCATTATTCCTCGTGTAGGGCACCACGGGCTGCCTCAAATGGTACTCAAATGTCTTGGCATTGATTCAGGCCCTCACCACCCCGATTTTCAGACAGTTTTCATGGCTCTAAGTTGCATTACACGGCCTTATTGGTAGGCACACAACTTATCTGTTGGCTCGTTCTGACTGGTCAGGGACGAACCTAGTACCTCCTTGTCACCTTCTACAACCCTCCCCAATGTTTAACCTACGCGGAAACGCGTGAATAATCAGCGGTGTCAGTACTGACCACCCTATGGCTGCGCAGCCTCCGCCATTCTTCGTCAATGCCCTCGAGTAGCCGATGGAGTAAGAAGATCTCTCCTCTACCCTTTCGTGATCTCATGTCCACGTTTCAGATCCATTGTGAACACCCAGGCCCAGGTGCGCACTGTTATATTTAGGAGGTACGCATTTCCTCTTCGCCTTTAATTCCTACTGCTCATGGAAAGTCTATCCTTGGCAGGACCTTCGATAAGGTTATGCCTGACACTGGAGAGGCGAGGAAATGTGATGACATGACAGATTTGAGGTGCGTCGTGACACTCTTCAGCCCTTTCATCGCACTCATAGCTCGCAGACCTGTCGTACATATTTCCCCGGGTCTAGCTATCATTTGTACCACCCCCACGAAGCTGCCTCCCTATTTCCACGGATCCTCTCGACCTCCCGAGTTGTTCACCGTCGTTCACGATCGCAGGGGTATCCATTTAGTGGTATGTCCATCCCGATTCTACACCTTTCATTTGCTGATTTCCTTCTGTCGTCTGCCATTCCTGTACACTCCATTCTGGCAGATCAAAAGTCACGATGTCGCTCGCGATCGCTCTCGTGTGGGGGGACAACGCTAAGGGGAAGACCTCAGGATACCTGTATGTCCCATTTTTTGATATAATCACTCTTCATATCTGACGCTCTCTTCTCCTCTGCTCTACTAGTGTCATTTTCAACCGCTAATGGAGCTGGAGTGGATGCGGAAACAACGTTAACCGCACCGGTGCGTTTATATTTGAGCAATCAATAACTGTATGTACGTGCAGCGATCCCAGTGCAACAGCGCTCCGTACCTGAAGATACCTTCCTGTATTCTGTACCGTGTCAAAAAATCAAGTTAGTAGGTTGTAAACTGAGTGAGCAAGGAATATAATTCGATTATATGGAATATTGGTGGTATGGGGTGGCCGAAAGGTGGCCGCCGAAGTGGCCGCCAAGGTGGCCGATGGTGGCCGAAAACCGTCAAATTTGCCATCTGGCGGCTGGCCGTCAATTTGGCCGGCAATGTGGCAGCAATGGCCGATAAACCTCATATCGGCCACTTGGCGGCCAGCCGATAATCAAGCCTAAAACGCAGTGTATCTAAGATACGCCATCATGCATCATGCCTCGTTCACTTCGGCTTCCTGACCCAGATCTCTTCTCCGTGCACCCTCCACGTGTGTCTACCAGAAACTCCCGCGACCAAATTCCCGGCTCAGACACCCGAGTACTTATCGAACGACTGCCATCGAGTACACCATCCCGTCGTCCCTCTCTTTGAGTTTCGTGCCCAGCTAGGACCAATGTGCGCGCGCATCCACCGCGTTCGCCTCTACCTGTGTTGCCCGGCATCTCTCTCGCGTGTATAATACATCTATCGTGCTTCCTCTCTTCACCTTTGATTCGACCTTCCCCATCTTCGATGCCCGACTTGCCGTAGCACCTGCTGTCCTCTTCCCCCTTACAACCTTCCGCTGTATCCAATCCACTATACTCGCCGCTCTGAATCACGTTCTGAAATTCCCCCGCCGTTCTGAATTCTGAAATCAAGCCCCGTCCCGCCCACTTGCGTCTATTACTTGCGCGCATACATAATGATCTGTCCTCCCATCCGACGTGGCGGCGACATTCTCTCTCTTACTCACCTTGCGCCTTCTAAAACATTTATTCTCTTACTTCGTGTTTGTTGACACTAACGCACACAGGGCTTCTGCGGCGACTTCAACGGCATCTCCGACTCGTTCACGGCTGCGCTCTGGGGGCTCGACTCCGCGCTGCAGATGGCACACTCGAATTTCAGCGAGGCGCTGTTCCATTTGGGGGGCAGAAAGTCTTTTATAATGTGCGTCTCTTCTCTGCCATCCTTCCGGATCCTTTTCCTCACTACTCTTGCTTATCTGCATCCCTCTCCCCGTCGTTCTCCTTCCCTGCCGTCTTTCCCTCCCTCGACTTCTCCTCTGCCCGGATTCCTCCCATTTTTCGCTCACTCTCCCTACCTCTTCTCCGTCCCTTGTCTCCGTTCTCCGTCTTACCCGACTCGATTCCTGTATGATCCATCTCCTACCCTTCCCGCCTTCCCGTCCCTCCCTACCCCCATCGCTTTTTAACAAAAACCTCAGCCATTCACCTCCGCGCCGACCAACGAATCGACCTTCCACCAATGGAGCGTCGGCGCGCTCTACTACTCCGTGCTCGTCATGGCCGAGGCGATTGGCCCCTCGAACGAGACCCAGGTACTTAATTATGGGGTCGCGGATTTGACGAGTTTTACTCCCATCTGTGGTGCGTATTTTGCTTTAAGCCTACCGTGGGCTCGTCCCAGAGTCCCATGTGTTTATGCCTTGACGTGTGCCTTGAAACGCAAACATAAAATGTAAACGGGGGCACTTTTCGCGTTTCACTGTATTGCGCAGCGCGCGCGCTTTGGATTCGGGCGAGGGATATACATCATACGATTCTGACTCACGCCCACCAGGCATCTACGAAAACGGCGTCCCCGTGTGCGTGGCGATCTTCAGCTACGTCGACAACCCGAGTGGCGCCAACACCGTGCACGCCGTCATTTCCATCGCGCGCGCGACGATGCCGGCGAGCGTGAGGGTGAAGTACCTGGCGGTGACGACGGTGGTGCAAAAGCTGGAGGTATACGTGGGCGGGGCAGGTGTGTTGCTTTTTGTTTCTTCTTCTCTATATCCCTTCCCATCCTGCTCGACATGCATCCGCGGGATCGAACGAGCCTCCTCCCATTATTACGTGTATATCCTATTGCTGACGACGCAGCGCAGACGTTCGGCGGCAACTTCGAGTCCGACGGACGCCCCTCCGGCACGCTCGACATCAAGAGCGTGCAATGCGATACAACGGCGCAACGAAATTCAACCGGTAGGACTCGGTGCATCAGCTCTACTCACGACTCCTTACCCAGGTACGCTCGATTGATTTCATGCGTGCCACAAACGGGCTGACGTGTCACGGTATGTCCTCCATTCCGCATATCCGCGGCTCTGACAAAATTGAAGTACAATCCAAGAGCCCCACAAAGCACGTTGGTTGCTACAGCTCTAGCTGATGCTTCAGATCTAATAATTTCTGCATCCGTCCACGCTGCGTGCGCATCGTCCTCGGCCTCTGCAACGTGCGTGTTTCTCTGGTGTTCCATTCTTATCTTATCTTATCTTATCTTCGACCACACACTCACGCTTTTATCCTAGGAACTAGCAGAAGCGCGCACCTGCGCTTCACTCTCCACCCGCGTCCTTCCTCGCTGCAGTGGCCGCGCTCGCCGTGTGCCGCTGGCTTTAGGCTGCAGTGCGCGATGTGGTCGCGGATTCATCGACTTCGTATCCCTGATAGAGTTGACCGACATACCTCTTGATTGAATTCCATATCTACCATGGCCAGTCCCTGCGCTCTTCAATTGGACATTATGCTGTGTCCCTCTCCCGGTGACGTATATACTTAAGCTCGCAGTGAACCGTGATGTA
>JARJLF010001667.1:0-67142 GCA_029378395.1 Mycena leptocephala | reverse complement strand
GGAGGCTACTGGAAAAAGTCGAGTTCCTCAATAGAGTAGACGCGCGAAAAGAAGATGCACTTGAGGCAAGCAAAAGTACAAAGCGGCGGAGATGACTTTGATATCTTATAAACCTTTAGCCATGTATTTTAGAAATTCAAAATGACACAAACAGCGTAACTCAAATTGGTCGAGATTTCCCGCTCAGGTATGGCCAAATTTTGGCATGAACATGAACAGCCAACGTTCGAACAGTCATAATTGTGGACAACGACCGTGCTCAAATCATACATCATATGTAAATCGTCTAAATCTGTGTAGCGTGTCTATATCATGGCGAAGAAAAACGAAAGGACGACCCAGAGCCATGACACAACAGGACGAGCATTCCACGGGGTCGAGTTCTTCTTGGATGAAGTCGGTGAAGACGTCGAACTCGAAGTGTTGGTGAACTTTTGCTTCAGCACCACCCGAGAAAAAAATTCCAACGCTGTGCTCGGAACGAATGCAGGTAGGTTGTGTCCACCTCCATAGACTCGGCTGAACATCGGATAATGAGGTTGAATACATTTCATAGTTGGAGTGAACTACCTGAATGTGAACGAGTCGACTGTCTTTATTGATGCCACAGGCGTCCCGTCAATAGTCCAATTCGTCAGGGCTGTGCTGTTTAAAGTAAGATTGCCGTACCAGCTCATGGATACCATGGCATCATGGACCCCAAGCCAGTTCGCCCTGCATGAAGATAAACCTTGAGGACAGACATAGAGCGACGAGATCTACTTGATATCGGCATCCCCCACCTACAGAATACACTTGAGAGAATGTATGCAGAAGAGAAGGAAAATCGAACCCATATTAAAATCGGGAAATGGGCATCAGCCAATGCGCTAGAGGTGGTAAAGCAGTCCTGCCAAACTGAGAAATATATCAAAAAATCGGATAAATTTTGCAAGCATTTATCCACCTCGCCCGTAGAGTTGAATCTAGCTTGAACATCGTTACTGCATGCATCGTACGCCGATGTCGCTCCGATAGCATCTAGAACAGAGTGGGAGCGGAGGAAAGATACGTAATATGTCGGTGGGAAAGGGTTCGTGGAATTCGAAAATTGCCGCAAGTCGTCGGAATCACGATCATGAATAGCTGGGAGGAAAATATGTTGATTCTGTTCGAAGGAACAGGCAAGATGAGTCGAGAATCTGTAGTTCACGAGTATGACTAACACAAAAATCATTGGCCGCAGCACATAGATCGTCATCTGCGCGTTTAGTCCCGGCGTCGTAACAATCTTGTAATTGAGCCTGGCAGCCAGTTGTCTTCTGAAAAAATGCGTCTGACATGGCATTGATGACACTGGCGTTCTGCAAAGGACCATATCCCGGCGCGTCTGCGGCGAAAGTGATATAAGACGCGTATTGGATTAACGGATCGTGTTTTCCACTGCAAATATAAGTATTAGGACAATGGTGATATCGTGAACCGCCTCACTCGTTGATCATCAAAGAGGTGAAGATAATTTTTTGGCCAGTCAACTTTCCGCTGTCGATCAACGCGTTCTGAGCATTGAAATATGTGATAAACGCAGGCCCGAAGTGAGCGCCTGTTAGGGGTCGTCATGTGGAACAGAATGGGTTGTTTCTCCTACCGTAACTTTCGGTCGCAAATATCAAACTGAAGGACAACAAGTTTCAACAATTATTTTTTTGGATAAGAAATCAAACTGACTCTCGGCCTTGAAATGCGGAAAACTCGGAGCTCTCGTAAAGGATCTGGAAAGCAGTCCACATCATCTTCGCAGCATCGTCCGTGCTGTTGACAGTTCCAGTTCCAGTAGAAAAACCAGCACCAATAGGCTGATCGATATATATCACTATTGAAGAAAATTCAGACGATTCAAAGGAGGGAAAGCTAACTTACTGTTGCTGACATTATTCCAGCTGGTTGGGTGATTGTTCAGAATATAAATCTGTGCGAAACCAGTATAGAATACCTGTATGGATTCAGTGTATGGTACTTCCGTCAGAATTCACAGTGCAGGGACCATTTTCTTTCATTATGCATGTCAGAAAGGCCCGTGGCCCGAGGATTTCAAGACACACCTTGAAAGAGACCCATCATCCCTGAGCAGCCTGTGTTACAATTAAATCCGAGCAACTGTAAAGGCTTCGCTTCCTGCTAACCAGGACCACCATTGAGCCTGGAAGATAATTATTGGCTTTAGAAAATGAACGGGCTTGATCCTTACCACAGCGTAAGGGGAGCCGTCTCCGGAGAATGGCGGGCTGCGAAAAACCAGAACCACTAGCGGAAAAGACCTGAGCGGCGGCCATGGGGACAATCCAAAGAACTGGATACCATTGAGCATTTTTACCGATATTGACATACCCAGAAATTTGGTCCACTCCTGTGGTCGTTTCGCAAATGCCCGAATTCTTCACATATTTGAGGCCGGAATCCGGAACGGAGATAGTCGAAAGTCTGCCAGGGACTGCACGAACACCGGAAAGGGCCAGAGAAAAAAAGAAGCAGCAGGGAGGATCCAGTGGCGCATTGTCTAGAAAAGTAGTGGGAAGCAGAGCATGATAAGAGTTCGAGTTAAGACGAAGACAGTTGCCATAGTTTGAGTCTGTTTGACGATCGTTCCACAGCCACACGGGATAGCCGCAAGTGATCGTCGGGATGCAGTTCTATTTATATACCGGGCGCTCACTATCGCCGATCTATATAAAGCAAGTTAATTGGTCTGGCCCAGGTATGACCGGTCTGGGCATGCATGGGGGCGTATTAAATGACTGGTGGATCGGAGGACAAATCCAAATAACAAGCCTGCGGACCATTAATTTCACAGTTTTGCCTGAGCCTCAAACTTCGCTCCTCCGCACAGAAAGAGAGCTTGTTCTACTTGGTTCGAAGAAATTTAATTGATATACTAAAAAGACAATATTGTATTCTAATAATATATAGAGGGAGGGGACACGGATACAAAAATACAAAAGTCGGGCATCAGGCCCAAAGGTCCGAAAAACATTCACCGCGACAGTCTAAAGGTCTTTTCTAATCACCGACGTGACCGACCAGAGCCGCAAAGCTCCAAAAGGATGAGTTTAAACGGCGTACAAGTCCTGTTAAGCAGGAGTCAGCGAGAACAAAGAAACTGAGATCCGCACGCGGCGAATCCACTGGCTGAGCCAAGTATTACATACGTGATCGGAAATAACAGCTCTTTCAGCAGGTGGCTTCGGATACGACCGCAGCTTTACAATGTCTCGGGCGGACGCAAAAGTGGTGCCTTCGAGCGCTCGTGCGAGGAATATATCGTCACTGAATACTATTCAGCTCAACTTCACAGATGAACAGATTCGCTCACTCATCCGCTCTTTTTATGCTGAGGGAATCGGGGATCCTGGAAACAAGTCCCGCAGCAATGTTCCGAACACGATGTGGGATTGTACGCCGCTGAGTGAACCGCGTCTCGTATGGTGATATTATTTGTGTTTGTGGGATTGGGACAGCGATTGCGGCGAAGGGAGTTGCAGCGATGAGGGCTACCAGGAAGAGGAGCTTCATGGTCGTAGAAGAATGAAAGTTGAAAATTTGGAATGACGTTTGGATTTGATGCCCCTAGGTCATACATGAGCCGAGGAACGTTCATGTGGAGTTTACTTACTTGCTGCGACCAGCACCTCAAAGACGGGGAACGAAGAAAAAAGGTGCTGAAACATGACTTGGCGCGTCTTTTATTAGCGATCCTGTCCAGTGCAGTCCGTGCGGGGCGCTGAAAAGAATCGATGGTCGTCAAGTGGAGCATCGCCCAATCTGTCGAAATAGCCGCGCGTGTTCACAGCCGAGGGTGGCTGTGCATGTTCAATTTTGTGGTTCAATATTCATTCAGGACCAAACTGGGATCCTTTCAAGTGTAAATTGGTTTGATTAAGAGGAGACAGATGGTATACACTTGAGTTCTATGAAGGTTTAGTCTATGAAGCTAAAGCTTCAATCGACGTGCTGGCATTACAAATTACACTAGACCGACATCGGTGACCCGAAGTTCCCGCTCCAAAATCTATTGAACAGCAGCTGTTACCAACAGTGGCAAAATACGGGAGAGACCCATATAAGTCTCCGCAGTATGCAGCTCAGATCAACACGACTCAGTTGGACGACTATACAATATGTACAATTATAACACTCTCTGCCAGCAGGTTCCCTAATAAATTGAATACAACTTTACACCCCCACTCACTCACAAACAGGTTCAATTCCCATCGCCTGGTGAAGCGAATCGAGTAATATATCGTTTTGATCCCCCGTAACATCCCACACAGCGAACCCAAGCAGTCCCTGTGCATTGATAAATTTTCCTTTGGCGGCTGTAAAACTACGATCAATATTCCGAAAAACGAGGCTTGGGGACATAACATACCGAAGGAAGAGCGTCATCGTAAGAAACCATGACTTGCGACATTTGGTTATATACGAATGGCTACAGATCAAGATGTGAACGAATATCACGTTGAATAATGGGAGACGGACTGTTTGACTGCACGAATCAAATACATAGTCGATCCCAGTCGCCGCCGTGCCGTTGGAATTGAGGAATCCGCCAGAGATGAGCCCTGCGAACGTGAATATCCCGCTCACACCGTTGGATCTCCACACGGGTCCAATGAGGTATCTCCCGGCGTGTCTGCACTGCCCATAGGCTGGGCAGAAGAATCGAAGCTGGGGTATAGGCTAATTGAACCCGGTTTGTTGATTGCTGCGGAGGGTTTTACGCTGAAGCTGTGCCCATATGAGGCGAGGCCAAGCGTGATCTGTTAGTTTAAAATCTGTTAATAAGGTTTGGATGCCCCCCAAAAAATAGAGAACTTTCCTGGTTGGCGGAAAGTTGGCTGATGTCCATGCGTGACCGCCGAAACCGCTGAGCCATCTCGGTCCGCGGTGGTGCACAGGAATCATTCAGTGGCGCGTTAGGCCCAACAGTGGGAGACCATGAGCCCCAGACATCGTAAACCATCAGAGCTAGTGCACTTGAATCAATGGAGATGCCGCTGGGAACAGAGAAATTGCCGACCGATACGGTCGAGAACGTCCGCAAATTGGGATACATCATCCATGGGCTGCCCATCGGAACCCACGAAGGGCTCAATGCCCACCGCAGCGGTGAGGACCAAGTTCTTTCCTGCTGGGGTGCTGCGGAGCTCTTGCAAGAAGGAGAGAAAATTGGCCGAGTCATCGGATTGACCACATGCACGAAAGGCCCTGTTTCCCGGGGTACTCCCAGCTGCACTCCATTAACACTCTCGTCACAGAAAAATACGAGTCACTGACTCAAAGTCTATCCCATCCAGATCGTATTGGATACAAGACCGAGCACAGCGTTGACGAAAGCCGTGCGTTTTCCGATGTGGCGACGGCGGTTGAATAGTATGCGAACCAGTCCATCCGCCTATTGAAAGCAGAGCCGTCACACCCTGAGAAATAAGGTCGGTTAAAAATCCCCGCCACAAGGAAAGTAAGATAACTGCTGACACTATTCTGGGCGGCAGAGACAAATTGCGGCAGAGCCTGTGTGCTCACATCATCCAATGCTATCGTGGATACGTCGGGCGTTGTCGTCCTAAATATTCAATTCAGTGTGCCCATAGAAATCAAAGCTTCATTGGCCGCACGCAAAGGCAAACGTCATTGCATTGTACTTGTCCCAGGAATAGATGATGGAGAAAGTCTGTGGCAAGCCAGCCCGATACCACGCGGACGCGATGACATCCGAGCCGTCTGTGGCGTTAGTAGCCTGTTGGATCCCGCCAACCGGTGATGAGGTTCCACTGGAGCCTCAAGGAGCAGTATTGAGCCGCTGACGCGATGCGAGAGCTAAGAAGAGAAATGGGACCGAAGCGGAGATTCGCTGAAACATCGACGGAGAGACAGAGACGCAAGATCAAATTTACGTGTCCAGAGAGCGTCTTATAGAATCGGGAACGTTTGTTCGGTGCACACCATATTCTGTAGACAACAAGGTTCGGCTATTCACAAGGGGCACGAGGCGTAAGTGTGCTCGTTGATCAACCAGTTAGTATTCATGTAGGTAGATAACGGAAGTGGATATAACATACCCTTGAACTAACTTTAATATCTCGGTAACCATAGACTCCTTTCCTGGTCGACCGTTGCGCGAGGTTGAGTTGAGGAGGACGACATTATTGTCGCGCTGTTCACACGTGTAGACTTACCCAATGCAGCTACGAACGCCTCCAGGAACCGCGCGGCCGCGAGGATGTCAGTGCAAGTTCATTGGCCGAGGTCCAGACGTTGAAGCTTGAGAGTTCTAAGTATGTGCATGGAGGAGAGTTCAGGTTTTCAGTTGAACGCCGCCTGATGGCCGGCATGATCCGTTATAAACTGACACTTCAAATTTATTAACTTTTCTCAAATCAAAGACAATGTCTTCAAGTTCCCTGACTTTCAACGATCCATTCGGGGCATATTACGGATGCGTACAAGGCTATGAATTAAAACTTAGTTCAACTGCTGCTACCGTGACCTCAAGCTCGATCGTAAACCTGGCGAAATTTGTGCCGTCTGTCCAGTATCAAATGAATTTTCAGTGAACTCTCATATGTCTGTGGCATCACAAATTCACTAACCCCACGCTTCGGTTCCGCTACGAAATACTTGCCAGCTCAACGGCCGATGGCCAATTTTTTGAGACGGTTGGGATTCCTTGGGAAACCGATAAGAATTGGTCAAGGCAAAATACAGCTTCAGTATGCACAAGCCTGTAACCGCAAATAGTCGCTACACGGATGAGCAACTGGTATTGAGGTCGACGTTAAGACCCGCGGGAGTTATTCTCAAACTTTGTGATGGCGAGGGCCTTGAATGAGGTTATTTCCGGACATGTTTTGCCTTCAGTAGATCCATCAGGCCTTTTTTGCCCATAAGAAAGCACCATGAAGGCGCCCAGGATGAACTCAAAGGCTGGCGACATTACAAGACATCCCCGTCGCCTCGACCGGAAGTCCTGTGTCTTCAAGGTTTAAATTGGACTAACGTGTGCCGTACCTGAGATTGACTGCTGGGAGGTAGATACCGGTGTTGGTTAACAAGCGGAGGGTGAAGACAAATTCCTCAAAACGTTGACTTGGATTGAATGGAAGACAGTGCGCTTGATCGAGGGTCCAGGTTTGTAGTAAGGATTGCTAACAACTAATTCTTCGGTTTTGTGGGCGTCTGTGGGCGTAATTTGTCCGCAAGTACGTAAATAGGAAATTTCTGACCTTGGGCCTGCGTTTGCTTGTGACAAGATTTCAATAAGCGGATTCACAATGAATTTATTTCATTTATACTACCCTATCCTCGCACCCTCACGACCCTTCTCTTTCCTTTCTGCACGCCGCCAGGTCCCTGCTGTCCTGGTGCGCCAGGAACAGGAGCCGCCGCTGCCTCTGCTTGCGCATTCATCCCCGCCTTCACGGCGTCCACCAGCATGCCGGTCGCGAGGGCAGGCGAATACGGCGACACGCGCGCGTTGAGCGGCGGGTGCGGCAGCGGCGGCGCTGGTGCGGGGCGTGTGGCCGACGGTTTCTTAGGCGCTGGCGCGGACGCCTGCTTGCCCTTCCCCATTGTCGGTGCGGGCGTCGCGGTGGACGGCGCAGGCGTGGTGGTGGGGGCGGGGTGAAACGGTGGGACGGGCTTCGACTGCGGCTTGGTGAGCTGGATGCGCGCGGCGATAGATTCTAGAAGGAGTTTTTCTGCGGGAAGATGTCAGATTGAATATTGAATGAAGTGGAGATAGATCATGATGAGCTATACGTGTGCTATCCATGGTTCTCATAAATTGGGCCCGAACAGCCTTGGACGATGAATAGGACATGAGTAGCTCTTAATGAATTCGCCATGGACAGACTCGAGTGACCGTAGAAAATGTAAGAGCAACACTCACTCGTTCTTATCATCGGATTCATCAACCTCCCGTCCTTCTTCCACTGCACCCGTACCCGCCCAGGATTTTCCCAATCACGAGGGTGAGACTTGTTGACTTCGTGCAGTGTCGCAAGACCTAGTGCGGTACTCGCGTCTGCGATATCCTTGCTGAGCGGCCACCACACAGCATGGTCCCGAGGTACCCGGCGTTGCCCTGTTCCATACGCGCGCTTGGCGTCGATATAAATGGGATAGATGCACGTCCAGCTGTAAATATGTTAGTGTTATCTCAATGCATAAATCGAGTACCGCACTTCTTGTATGGGCTCAAATCGACCGCGGAATCCTTCATCGTGTACCCCGTGGGTGGGCGGAACGTTGGCTGAGCGTGCGGCGGCGAAGCAGGCCCTGCGCGCTGGTTTGGAGGCGGCTCAAACTCGTCATCCGAGATATTCAGCTCCTGGATTAAAGGACCACTAGTTCCAGTGTTGGGAAGCGGGTACGACGGCAACACAAGGTCTGTATCGTCGTCAAACTCTTCCTCGACGATAGCTGCGCGGCGAGACATGTTTTCCGATAGAAAGAGGCGGGATTCGGAATGACGTGACGATGTCACGCGTGACATCGGCATTTCTGCCTTTGTCCTCGACGTTCATGCGCCGCAAATGCAGCTGCTCTGGGTGCTTTCCCTGTGCGTAACCCGCTCCATTAAGGCACTAGTTTTTGAGCTCGAAGTTGTAGACTCCTTATGACATGTCTTGCGGCGCAAACGATTCACAGCGAAGTCCCCACCGACCTCCTCTGTACGCCCGCCGGCGAATGTAAACCTTGTCCCGCCGATGCTGTGTGTTTTTTTCTTCTTAATTATCTACTGCCAGTTTAAAGGGTTTAATTCCAGCTCCAAGAACCCTTCTGCCAGCCTTTTGGCTCGCGTCGCCTCATGCATTGTGTTAATAGCACCGCGCCAGCTTCACCCCCCGTACCGGCACATACAGGCCGCCTCCCAGTACTGGATCTTGATGACCGAGAACCCAGACTCCCAGTCCCCCGTGCGGCGGAGCAACCTCACTCGCACGAAGGCGAAACCCTCGCCTGGGCTGCGTGCGGCCGCAGCGTCTCGCAGGAGCGCGCTGATTTCTTCGAATTCGTTGCCTGTAACCTAATTTTTGCCGCCGCCGCCCTATTTGGCGTCTTCTCGCGCGGTCGCCGGATGCGCATACTCCAGGCGCGTCAGCTGGCCGCGCGGATTGGATTAGGGCGCCAGTAGAGGTGATATATATTATTATTCCGCGCCAAAAAAAAATCCAAAATTTGAATTTGAAGGCAAGGATCGCATGGCATGTGCATCGGTGGATAAGTATGTAATAATGTAGCTTTGAGCGCCTACGTTGAACTGAGCGCTACCTGAATTAATTGCAACCAATTGTCAATAATGCCGAGTCCCACGTGATTGCAACTCCTTTGCTCTTGACCTCGACGAGTCCTCCATCCACGACGATTCTTCGGGCACTGAGTATGAGATCATCAAACAACAGTCTGCAGCCCGAATTAATCACTCTGCTTTACCCAATTCTGAACCTTCTTCTTTCCTCGGACTTGTCAAGCCGTGCTTAGGGCTTGAAAAACTGGCAATGTCAGGGCCAGGGGGCTTGAAGCCCGACTCTAGAAATCATTAACTTCTGTGCGCAAAAGCGAACACTTCACTCCAGGTACATGACTTAGAGAACATTTACCAGCTTCAAGAGTGCGGTTATCAACCTTACGCTGGTCGCAACAGTTCGAATAAGGCGATTCTTGGTCGATTCTCTGCATGGAAATCGACTCGCACCTCATTAAACCGACTATTCCGACCAACAGGACGTAAAACAAACACTTGTCCCCGGTCCTGGCCTGAGGAAGCCAAGCCCGCTCCTCGAACCGCGGTTTTCAAGCCAGGCCGAGCTCTTGCGACAGAAATCCGATGAGGTCGTCCCCTACATACGGTACGTCCCATTCGGGAAACGAAGCACACTCTTGGAATCGAAGCGTTCCAACCTTTGGAAGATATTGGGTCCCCTTCTATCTGGTCGAAGAATTTTGGGACTTGCCACCAACCGTCTACCGAATCTAATGTTATGGCGCAGGGTCTACATCTTATGGATCTATGCGTCGCCGCCAGAAGTAATTGTTGACCTCACCGCTCAGTTCCAGTGTCATTTTTCTTCCACTTTTGATTTTCTCTGACGTGCATACTTGCTCGAATGAATGGCCCTGCACCTACAGCTGCCGCATGTGGGTCATACTAAAAAGCCCTTAGGCTTTGATCTGGCGCTCTCTACCGCTTCGGACATCTTCCTTCGTAGCCTGCCAGGCCTGTATATAACCTCCATCGATAATGTCAACCATCACCAGAGAAGGTAACTTTTCTGGCTCAAAATGTTCCGCTGGATCACCTATGCACAATATCGCTGGCTGGTTCACTATCTCAACGTCTTTCACCTTCCAGTCCAAATTTCTCCACATCCCTTGACCTCAGACAGCGCCTTTATCAGGTCTTGATTGCACCAAGAAACTTTGCAACTTCTACCGTAAATGTAATTGACGGCGAGTTTGGCTCGGACGCGTTGTACCACGACTGTGCTTTGTCAAAGATCGAAAATTAACGGAGGGCAAATCTACTCACACACACGATGCGAACTTCGGCTAAGACTTTCTGGTGAGTGAAGGCTGACGCTAAATGGGACACAAACACACTGTCTGTATGTTTCCCCGAGTAATCTCCTGGCTCAAATATAAACCCCCGGTAGGAGAGGCCCGTCGGAGGCGGCGGCGTCCATGTCCCGTTAGAACAAGTCTGCTCAAAGCTGTGTTGGTTTATTTCAAGATGCCGAAAAAATGTCGAATGTCAAGTCAGGCGTGACAGCAGAATGCCGACGGCAGTCCTAGGACGTACCAGGTCCGAAAGGTATCGGTCGTTTCGTTTTTCGGGATTGTGTAAAGCAAACGGTTGTCGGGCGCTTGTACGCCGATGATGATTGCTAGCAGGGTTAGGGCTTTCAGCATTGGTATGGGTCGCATTGGTGAAAGGTGCGTATTATAAATTGATGCGATAAGAAGGGATTTTGAGTGGCAGGGTAGACCAGGCTTCGAGAACGGCGCTCGAAGGCCGCAACACGTTATGGTTCCGCCGAGCTCGGTGGCAGTTGCGTACATGCGGGCATACTCCCGTCGAAAATGACCGTCTCTGAGCAGATGAGTAACGAGTTTCATCTTAACACGGCGAACTTTCTGCGTTGAAGTGGAGTGGACTTCATCGGAAACGGTCGCCAAATTACTGACGTCTTAGCGTCGGAGTAGGTTGTGTTTGTCGAAAACCCCGTCCAGCTGACAGCACCTAGGTAAATCACTGTCCGTCGGGTGTTGTTGCTGGACCGGACATAAAGAATTTATATCTATCGCCGAGTTATCGATGGCGCCTACTCTGCGCTTTTCTGGATTCACTCGCGCTCTTGGATTGCCATAACTTGCCAGAAGGATCGATTAAATCCCCTCATTTCGTAGGTATCGCGACATTCGCAACAACCATCATGACGCCACAGACGAGTTGTCGTTTGTCGGCATTTATTCTTAACCTTCAATAACACACCCCTGCGTAATTCTACTAGACTGAGGTGATACTACGGCGGATCGAAGAGTAGATTGTCTTGACCGCGTGAATGCTCCGGTTTGCGTTTCTTCGTTTATCTCCTGCCAAGGTGTGAATGCCCTGCCCAGGCAACTTGAAGAAGGAGGACTCGGGTGCCGTTCGGAAGAATTCAAAAATAGATCCCCATCCAACTTCGGGTGTCTCGGAAGTACGGCCAAGGTACACTAAGTCTTCTCCGCTTTTCTATCGGCCAAGAATTGTTCTGGCCCATTGCTAATAAAACGAGTTCGACTCCTCGCTGTTCAAGTTGTCACATCGCATCGGATTTCCTGGCTCATTGCCATTCCGAATCTGTCTCTTGACGAAACAATGATTTAGGTGTAGACCAGATCAGGTCGGGTCGTTTGGAATGCATACGTATATCAATCCTCCGACACGAACGCACGGATGGAATTCACCGATTTACCCTCGTTCGAAATTACTGATAGACGGCCCAGACCTGGTTCGAATCTAATTTTTCGGGGATTTTTGGGATGCTGTTAGCGTTCCCCTTCGACATTCCAATATCTCCAAGTAGTCCCGAAGATAATAATCCGCGCGATCCCATTCCGGTCGCTAATTTGAAGATGCTGTCTAATGCCGAGCAGTGAATCATAACGATATCTATCTGCATTCAGAGTGACGACAGTGTCCTCTGTCTATTGATGAATTGCAGCTTAGATGAAGGCATCAGCTTATCGAAAATTAAAAATGCGAACAACCACTAAATTTAAGCACTGTCGTTGGTTGCGGCCATCTTGACAATTTAACAGCACCCATCGCCCGAATATACCCCAAACCGTTGTTCTGGCGTTATTTCGAACGACAGATTGAAGATAACGATTCGGCAAAAGTCGGCCCCTGACAGAAGGCGTCTCCGAGAGTCTTCGACAGCGCCAATAAGGCGGGTCATTTTAAACGGAAGCTTTCAATATGTTTTTAATATCTCGGCCAGATGATGTCATGCGGCATGACCGTTCGTGAGCTCTTGCGGAACAGAGTTACGATACTGAACCTTAACAAAGGAATTCAGGAACCCCCTTCGTTAGGGCGTTCCAGAAGCGCTCCACCTCGCCCTCCGCAAAGCCCATGCTGTCCCAGCAGAGCTGCAGGACGAGGCGCCCGCCGAAGGAGTGCCCAAGAAGGAGTAGTCCCCCTGGCTTGAGCCGGCTGGCGGTCGCGACGCTGAGGAGATGAACACTAGGTCCGTACGAGGCGCGTACATAGGTGCGGTCGAGGTCGCCGATGAGGGAAATTCCAAGCAGTGCAGCGCTCGCGGCTGGACGTCTGGGGAGCTCGGGGGATTCTGGCGGGGGGACGAAAGCGGACGGTGAGGGCGGGGCACGACGTGCACGTGCAGCAGCAGAGAGAAGGGCGCGCGTCGGGAGTAAGGGTGAGCGTACAGCATGCTGCATCTGCGCCTTAGCCAGGCCGGCGCGATGCCAAATACCTGTGTTCTTGGCCGGAGGGAAAGCAGGAAGTGAAATCGTGAAATAGGCGAGTGCGAGGAACCATTGCGAGGGGGAAGACTGAGCGAGATGTGGACGCAGGTTAGCGGCCGTGTAAAGCATCCTAATCGTGTATCGAATATTGGTATGGTTGGAATCTTATCAAAACTTGATATTAAAACGTACATTGGCAGTTTGAGATCTTGAGAGGTGCAACGTGCCCATGCGATGTTGCAAAGCGCAGTCAGGGCATGGTTGACAGTCACACCGTTGGTCTTACAGTTCGCAAGAATGAGGGTTGTTTGTGCTTCTGAAAACTCACACTCTTCAAGCACGGTTTGCTTGGGTCCACGCTGAATGCGGGAAAAACTATGGCCGCCCTGGTAATGCGACACGAGAATGATGATACTGCACACGGTTTCAAAGCAAATTACCCACAATTTCGCGGCTAAGGGTTTGAAGGTAGTTGATCTTGCAAGCTGCCCTGCCAAGGTCCGAAGACGGAGCCGATAACCTCGATTCGACGCTCGAAGGTAGGACGTCCACCTAGTTCAACATTATGCGGTGAAATTTTCAAAAGGGGAATTCTTACCCAATTTTGGGGTTTATTCAGTTCCTCGACCAATTCTGCGTCCGACTTCTCAGATGTTACCAGGCAGATTAGCTCATGGGTGGATTGATGGAGCGCTGTGCCGTCCCCAATAAAATGGGGCGCGCACATGAGAATATCGTATTTGGAAGTAGTGTTGCCTGGGGAAATTTCCGGCTCGGAAATGATTAGATAGGAGAGATAGTGATTGGAAAGGACCCGTGGTCCATCCATATAGGAGGATAATAGTTCTGATGAAGCGAATTATTTGAATCATTTCTTGTCTGCTGAGCGGAACGCACCATGCTTCGTTTCGTTACTGAAACGCAATGCCGTCTCGGCTTCCTGGATGGCCATTTCGGTTGTTGAAGGGGGGGAGAAGCTGAACTGCGGTATCGGCTATCGAAAACACAGAAATAAGAGACACCTACGAAAACCGCGCAGAGCTCAAATCTTCTTCGTCTACAATAACCCTGGACATTAGCAGGGGGTTCTTTCGACGGATCAAACTCCAGGCAATCCGAATGCGTTCTGCACGAAAACAAAGAGTCGGGGCTTGAATGGCCAGATGCAGGAACCTAAAACCGTCAGAGGGATTTCTTGATTAAACCACAACTTACATGTCTCCCAGTGCATGCTGAGAACCGAGAAACAAAGCGTATTCACTGTCCCCCAGGAGGCGTTGGTAGTTGCCATCCTGCAGAGTCCAGGCCATTGAAGAGATGCTGGAATGTCGATGATGGTATAAGTCCGAGTCGAAGAAGATCTTTTTGCCAAGATCAGGGTATATTACGCGCCGCCAAGGCCAAATGGGTTTAAAATGTTCCCGATATGATCTGCGGTTGACACGTGCACGTGCCTCCCAAATCACTGCAAATAAATACGTATTTTGGTCAAGTATTGGTCCACAACCACGACAATTGCTTGTACGGGCCTTATCTCGTCTCTGTGAATTGCCCCTATAGCATTGCAAGGTACCGCAACGCGAGATCACATTCGACTCTTCGGTTCGAAACGCCTCGCATCAGAATCAGAAACGTATGCAAGAACATGTGAACAACATATGCATGTTGGTACTGTAACATGTCAGAAATGGCCCAAATTCAGACAACATCCAGGACATCAACCCGCTTAATGCCGTTTCCGGCCGGCCGACCTTTGTCGCTTCTGGGGATCGCCAATTTTATCCGATGCGTTTATAGCTTGATTCGCCATAGAGATCTTGTTCCCTCTATCGCCCGTCTTGTAGCCGTTAAATGCTCCGTCCCTCTTTTGAAACATTCTCTTATCCCTCCCCACTATCATGGCCACCGCGACGACCACCACTTGGACCATCACTCCTGTGATGCCCATGCCCTCGACTTCCATGCCCTCGACTTCCATTGCCAAGGGCGTACACAAGCTCTCGTATTCTGGGCTCGAGGCGCTGTCTCCCGAAGACATTGTCCTCTTCTACCGCTATGGACTAGGGCCTCGGCGGCATGTCGAATTTCCGGTCATCCATCATTCCTTTGAACACCACGCACGCATGCAGCCCGACGCCATCGCTGTCGAGCACACTCTTTATGGCCAGACGTTAACATTCGGTCAACTAGAAATACAAGCCAATCGCCTCGCCCGCCGGCTTCGTGCCCAGGGCATCTGTCCGGGGAAGAAAGTCTGCATTCTCTCTCGGCGCTCGATTTACTTGATAGTGGGAATTCTGGCAGTTTTGAAGAGCGGAGGACAGTACGTGCCCCTAGATGCTGTCACTATCCCCGACTCGACGTTGAGCTACGTGCTGAATGATGCGAAGCCGAGTGCAGTCCTCGCCATGAGCGAGTTCGTGCACCGGGTCAGCCCTGACCTTGTCCCCACCTTGGACCTGGAAGCGGTCATTCAGGCGGACGAACTATCCAATGCAGATGGCAGCAGGCTTCTCGACATCACTGTTGTACCTTCAGATGGTGCGTGTTATTACCAATCCTTTCTTCCTTCATTGACCCCTTCTGTCATAGGAGCATATGTCATCTACACCTCCGGTAAGAATATTCAACCTGGGAGGATATGTCCCGACAGATACTGAATGCGAGTCTAAAGGCACAACGGGTGTACCTAAGGGAGTCGATGTGCGCCATCGTGGGGTCACCAACGGTGCGGGGAGTCTTCTCCGGGAAGCATCCAACTAAAACGTTGACAGTGATCTCTGGGCCTCCGGCAAACGTCGGCATGCAGCCGGGCTTACGGGTCGGTCAGTTCCTTAATATCGCCTTTGACATGGGTGCCTGGGAGATCCTCGGTTCGCTCTATAATGGGTGTACTCTGTGCATTCGGGGAAATACTAAACGAGATTGGATCGCCCTTATGAAGACCGTTCAAGTCGTCATCGCTACTCCGAGCATCCTGGCATGCCATGAACCTGCCGATTATCCGACCATTCAGCATGTCATTGTTGGAGGTATGTGTTCCTTTGCCGTGCCGAACTTCATCTTTATGTTACTTATTTCCAGGGGAACCTTGCCCGCAAGGCGCGTTATCTCCTACTCTTCTGCTATATTAATACTAACGAACACACAGCACTCGCCGATAAGTGGCTCGTTTCACAAATTTCAGTAATTGCTGCGGCCCTACGGAAATCTCGATTTGTAACACCGTCCAGCCACACACACCCGGGTATCCTTTGTCCATCGGGAAGCCTATCCCGAACACAAATGTATATGTCCTTTCGCGGGACCCTCGAGCACGCGCCCGGTCCCGATAGGAGAGACTGGCTGTATGTGGGTGGCGGTGTCGGCGTCAGTAACGGCTATATCGATTTGCCGGAGAAGACAGCTGAGCGCTACCGACCCGATCCATTCATTGGTGGCAACGCAATAATGTTCAATACGGGGACCTAGGGCGCTGGCGAAGTGACGGGCAATTAGACATCTCGGCGGGCTGACGATCAAGTCAAAGTCAAGGGTTTCCGGGTAGAATTGGACGGTGTCGCTGCAGCTATGCGGGTCAGTCTATTTTCTAGTTGCTCCGGTTGCTTCAATTACTAAATATGGTTAATTGGTATAGACGCATAATCCTGTACGAAATGCGGTCGCTCTTCTGGTCAACACGGAGCTATGGGGCTTCGTTACACCGTCCACGGTAGATCTGTCCCTGGTAAGGGATGCGACGGCGGTGGTCCAGCCGTACCACGCAGTACCTACACAGTATCTCGCCATCGACGACTTCCCAATGACGAAAAACGGCAAGGTCGACAAACGCGCCTTGGTGGTTTATGCAGAAGGCCAGTTTTGCGAGGGCGCGAAACGGTTTTCTGCCCCAAGTCGCAGTGGCTCTGCGTCGCCTTGATGTTGCACGACTTTGGACTTGTACGTTCCTGTTGTAGACGGTGTGTATCATCATCAGGTATACTTTTGGGACTCTTGTTTGGACTATAATTTTATCGGAGTGTTTAAATTACTACTTATCTTAAGATAGTCTTGGATGTCATGATCATTTTCAGTAGCATATTCTGTATTCACGAGAGAATTTCTCTATTGCATGTCAGCTATATTCGGCCAAATCATCGATCGGACCATCGCGGCGTTTAAGTTTTAATTTGCAAACTTTAAAGTTTCGCGCATGTTCACCGGCGTAAAAATTAGGACCTTCTTAACTTGGTACCAAATCTCACTGCCAACTGGTCAGGAAAGCTCAAGCTTCCTGAAAGCGATCAAGATCAGGCCCCCAAGGCGGTGCAGCCAAAACACATCAATCTGGGATGGTCGTGATGTCGACAAGAACCTCCAGGTCCCGCTCAAATGGCAAGGTCTCCAGTTGCAAGTTGTTTTATCTGACTGTTTTATAGCCAGGCCAAGACTCCGCTGCGTACCAGTTTATCTGTATACGGGAGCTTTATGAGCTCCTGTTAACGGAGTTGGCTCCAGATCAAAACTCATACCATACGGCCCAAAGAGTCGCCATTGCGAGACTTGCGCGCGCGTCAAAGATGACTTCAGGCCCTGCACTCGATCTTCTGTGGACGAAATTAAGCCGTCCATCTCAGATCATCCGCTTATTACCGGACGACGCCATCCAGCTTACTACTGATACTAGTAGCCCGTCAACACAGGTGGGTATGTATACAGCTACAACCGCACTGATTTAATTTAATTTATTCAGTGTTATTGCCTCACGCGCCCACTGGAAGAGCCCGACCTTGTTTCATTCGATAAATACGCCCCACGCGTTCAATTTGTAGATTTTTCCTCCTTCACAGCGGTAGGCGCTGGCTGCGAGCTTTTCTCTACTCTGAAAACGATTAGAGACCCAGTATTCCCCGCCTTCTTCGATTGGATTGGCATCCCACAGCTAGATTCAACACTATGGGTGCCTTTCACCTCATTTCGCGGAACTTTAAGATTCCAAGCGATCGGTTTGCTCTAACCATGTGGGGGAACGTCAATGCACCGCCCAACTCTTCAGCGCCCAACTCTTCAGCGCCCAACTATTCAGACCCAGGATTTGGAGCTGGAGCTGGATTCGCTGAAACGATCGCATTGTTTCAGAAACCTCTTTCATCGTGGCTGCCCGATGTTCCGAGCTTGTCAATTAACACTGGGCAATATCTTCCCAAGCCGTTCATTTTGGAGGGGCTTCAGAGCCTATCCAACTTGCAACACTTCCATTCTCAAGCGTCAGGTTCCTTTGGCGTAGATATTCTGGTCCATCTTGCCTGTTTGCCCCACCTCAAGAGTCTCCATATAGGAGAAGAGGAAGAGCGGACTATGGTCGTCCTCTACGAAACTGTGACAAGAAGCCAGGAGGCTACAAGTTTCCCCGCGCTTGAAAGCGTGGAAATTTCTGGTCATTATTTGGCGCTCAGTATATTTCTGACTGTCACCACATCCAACTTTCTCCACTCGGCTTGCCTCAATGTGAAAGATCTGCATCCCATCGATTCTTCCATATTCACCCTTCTGACAACACCTTCTACCCGCTTGTCGACCCTGCGAGACTTCACCTTTCATACCCAGGACCATACCAGCCCCGAAACCGATCGCCGCGCTGTTTTTGCGATGGCGGTGTTTGAGCCGCTGCTGGCCTGCACGAACCTCGAGACGTTGGACATAAACGTCGACGCCTATAAAGTCGAGTTCGGCGACGCAGACCTGGAGAAGATGGCCAACGCATGGCCGAGGCTAGTTTTTCTCAAAGTGTACTCCAGGTACACGCAACAATACCGTTGGTCCGACCCGCAGGTGCATCTCTACACACTTTGGAGTTTGGTGGAGAAATGCCCCCGCCTCCGCCAGATTGAAATGGCCATCGACGCCCGGGTTGATGGCCCATTTATTCCTCCTCCGGGCAGTCCTCGGTCATGTTCGTATTCTATGAACAAAATCGGCTTCTTTCTCTCGCCGTGTGGCTCTCCGACACACGTCGCGGATTTTCTCAACCTGGCGTTTCCGCACCTCGCTGAATTTTTTGCCGGTTCACCGAAGGAGGAAGCGGAGCGGGGATCGCAGGCCTGGTCACAGGTACGAGAGGCATTGTGGGGGGTAGATCGCATGTGGCGGGCAATACGTCTTGGTTTTGCGAATCGTAAGAGGTTCCGCATTCTTTCCTGGCTCGAAGGGATGATAAATAACTTCTTGCAGCGTGCCTGAGAACCTCGGTAGGCTCCCAGAGGCAGAGTAGACCAATTCTTTTAAACCTTCGTGCTTCAGGATATCCTTGATCAGACCTGAGCTCGCGAAGGTTTGCGCCGGTTCTGGTATTCCGTCTGCCTCAGGGAGACTAAACCTCGGCGCAATCATATGTATCGCTTCTGTATTAGTCTGTATTGTCAGCTCAGGCTCTTCTGAGTTTCAACATTGACACGGAAAGGGCATCGGGCCTCGTGACTCGTCATCCAAGGTACGGATCTTCCGATCCGTCGTCCGATGGAGCGTTTTGAAGCCGTCCTATTCAACGGACCATCACGCGCACGGCCAACGCTGCCCTTCGTTTCAAAATAAGCGACGAGTATATATATCAGACAGGAGCGGGTAGTGGACTCCAGTTTAAGCTCATCACTGAACACAAAGCCTCAAACATGCGATTCATAATTCTTGCGCCCTTCCTTCTCGCTAGTCTCGGTCTCGTCCGTGCCAGAGACGACAGACTGCTCTACACCATCCCGGCTGGGGACAGCATTGATACGTTCACCGCGGAGTATGCGCAAAGTTATATTTCGACTGCAATGATTAAACCACATATTTCTAGTTTCGAATCTGCCTGCTCCACTTGGCCTCCTGCGATCGCGGCGGGCCTGACCTTCCTCGATTTCTTGGTTGAACCAGGCGATTTCTCCGGTAAAAACGCCGATAGTGCGTCGTCTCGTTCTCCTGTTTCCTTTTTGTTTTGTTTTTGACCCACTACCACTTTTAGCTGAGGCTAGGATTGTTTGTGTGAGTCCAAAGGAATTCTTTACTCAGGATGTGGTTAATATCTTTGATTATCCTAGGCATGGACCAACGGAACTATCACAACCTTCACGGAAGATGTTGCAGCTTCCTTGGAGCTACGCCCGCGTGAAATATTATCTACGATTTTGTAGTCAATCACGTATCACTGGACTTTTATTAAACAGGCATCAACTACATCGGATGCTTGTACTGTTTTATATAAACTTTTGTGAACTTTCAAGTTGAACATATCCGCTAAACGCCGAATAAAGCCGACGGCAAAGGAGGCGACTTATCCATCATCAATCGTTGATCGATCATCAACTGGGCTCCTTATCTGTCTTTCATCTTTTCATGTCCTTGCCTTCTACGTTCACGTCCCCCCTCTTGCTCTACTTATAATTCCCGGAAAATGCTCTTGATTCTCCGATCCTTTTGATGCTATCCTTAGTTTCGTTATACAAGCGAGATTATCTTGTTTCTCCCGAATGCGTGGACATCATGCTCATCCATGGAACCATGACTGCATTGAACAAGCTCCGATGGTCACACTTTACCCGACAGGCGAGATGGACGCGGGAAGGCTCAGTTACCTCCCATGGTCTCCATGTGTTGGATTTGAGGTGTGTTTTCATTTCTGGGACGACTGAGAAGCCGGCGCTCGGCCCTTCGCGATGTTCTCCCATTGCTTCCCGATCGTTCGATCTCCTGCCCTGCATTATTGTTAGGTCGAAGATACAGATTGGATTACTTGTAGTAAGGCGATTCATCGACCAAGTCCTTTCAGCGACTAACATCCTCTTCCCAGGTTTGATAATTAAATTCATTTTTTTATCTTATGGTTTTTCCGATGTCCAAACCCTGAATATGCGATCATGGGATGGTTTGACCTGACGGACACTGACGTCGCAAGCAGAGAATCATTAGTCCAAGACCCGTCCGCAGCCGTCATCTGCTCTGAAATTACGTGCGTTGTCCAGAATGTCGCCCTCTGGGATGCCGTGGCTGCCTTCTGCCAAGACTATACTCGTTCACATTATCCAGGATATACGATATGCGGACGATGGCGAACAGCATCTCCGCACTCGGTGATAGAGGCGGGACGAGGGCGATCCAGGCGTCGATTATCGATGTCACGTGTGATTTCCTTTTTGGGCACGCAGTAGGTGAAAACTTGGGATGACGACCTTTTCGAGACATGATTCAGAAGGATCGATTGATGGAGAGGATGCAACAGCGCCTCCCAAGACTATCTCTTTCCTTTACTCCACCCAGCTCCCCAACGATCCCTACCGAGCATGCCCGTCCATTGCGACACCGAGCCTGTCCTGCATCATTCTGCACTAGGGTCGGACTTTCATGGTGTTTACCATGTCGCTTCAACGCCTGAGACACCGATACACCAGTACCGAGGCATTAAATACGCGTCCATTCCAGCCCGTTTTCGCCAGTCCCATCTGTTAACGACACTGCCCGCCACAACTGACGCCTCACGCTATGGGTATCGTCTGATATCCTCTTTTAGATTGAGCGCCCAACTAATAGTGAATTGCCAGACCCATATGCCCTCAACTCCACAAAAGAGTTTTGAGGAGGAACTGTTTGGTTTGGGCATCGAAGGCGTTCCCCAACAGGTTCTCGAGCAGAACGAGTTCGAATGCTTGAACTTGAATATAACGTGCCCAGCCGGCTTGACTTCACAATCTCGCCTACCTGTGATGCTCTGGATCCATGGGTGCGTAGAAAGCTATGGCCCTCGGCCTACTGTAAACTAACATTCATGTCTTTCTAGTGGTGGCGACAGGGCTATGGTTCCAGTTGGATATACGACGGAGGGTCTATCGTCCGCAAAAGCATGTTGGTGCAGAAGCCCGTGATGGTCGTAACTTTCAAGTTGGTCGAAATCTTTACGACTCTGTTTAGCCTTACTGATTATTCGTAGCTTCCGCATCGGACTCTTTGGTTTCGCTGCGAGTCACCTCATCCGAGAGGACAATAAAGCTGCAGATGATATCGGCGTAGGGAACTATGGTGGGTACGATTCGATGCAAACTTGCTCCTAATAACAACAATTGGCTAGGATTGCGCGACCAACGTACTGCGATGGAGTGGATCCATCGTTTCATCCAGGAATTCGGCGGCGACCCCAACAATGTTACGGTCTTCGGGAATCATCGGGAGCATCCGACATTTTATGCCATCTACTGTCCAAGGCCAATGATCGTCGACCGCTCTTCCACCGCGCCATCATTCAAAGCGCGATTATCGACCATAACATCCCTGACGTCGTCACCGCGGGATGGCATATATCGCGCGTAATGGCGAGTCTGGATGTCTCCACCGTCGAGGAGCTTCGTGCCGTTTCCTCGGAGAAGCTCGTTAAAAATAGCTGTGGGTCGACTTTACGAGCAGTGGACGATGGCCACTTCTTCCTTCCCGATGGCGAACCATTTCCTTCCAGAAGAAGTGGCTTCATCCTCGCGACACCACAACCATTCCGTGTCGAAATCGCTCAGCGGTGCTCGCGCTTCCAGCCGGTCCCGATCGCGCACACGACCACATTCTGCAATACACCAGCCGCTCATAATCGGCGACACAGGGTCAGCGTCCCTCATCTGGTCACTCCCGCATCGCTCTGGACATCCCAGGCCGTCGTGCGCCGCCTGAACGCCATCTGCCAATCCATCTCCAAGGCCTCGCTCCTCCTCTCGGCGTACGACATCTGCCTCAGCACGCCGGAAGATGAGATTGTCGACCGCGTGCTCGAGCTCATCGGCGACACGCGCGTCGCGTGGCCCACCGAGTGCGTCGCATCTCGCGCGCGGCACCGCCGGTCCGGCAAGGGTGTGTGGCAGTACGTCTTCGACCAGGACGCGCCCGCGCGCGTCGGGCACAAGGCCGACCTCGCGTATCTCTTCGACAACGTGCCACACCCGTTCGCGACCCCGCCGCAGTCTGGCTCCCCGCGCTCGACTTTTGCGACTCGTTCGACCTGGATGACGACGATGACGAGCACGACCGCAAGTTCGACTCGGATGGGGAGGATGAGTGGATGGAGCCGCCTGTGGACGAGTGGACGTACACGCGCGTAAGGGATACGATGCAGGAGCGGTGGATTGCGTTTGCGAATGGGAGGAGCCGTGGAGTGCGGAGAAGGTGTTTGTGTTTGGGCCTGAGGGCGAGGTCGGGGAGCGCTCGCGGCACATCTTTGACAGCAGGCGCAGGAGGGCGGTGTGGGCAGAGGCGCTTGAGCCGCTCGGGATGCAGCTTGTTCAAAAGGTCGGGATGGAGTTGAGCAGGGGCCCGCCAATAAAAAGTGGACAAGCCAAGTGCTAGCCATACATATCATACTGCATTTTTTAATTGTTTTTGGGACATATCGCATACACACGGAATATACATCTTGGGCAATTATATCGAGTTCGATAAAAGAAGTACCCGGCCCCGTTGGTCCTAAAGTTGTACCATTTGCTTTCGGATATATAGCTCTCTTCATTTAACCTCCTGCCTGATATGACTCTGAGTCTCATCTAGTACTTGAAGAATGGTTATAGACGCACGCGGCGGGCGAGCGCTGGCAGGCACAGATTTGTCGCCGGAAAGTTGAGAATCGGTTTATTTTCGAAGGTGAGAGAGTTTCAGGCTTTCAGCCGATATCATGACTCGGATCTCGCCAAGAGTACTACAGATGCTCCAGGCCTGAATTTGAGCTTTTCTACCGCCTCCTAAATTGGATCCATCTCACTCCTTGCGGCATTGAATTACCTGAATTCTCTTGATTGCACTTTTCCTCTCGAGTCCAAAAAAGTCTGAAAAACCTTAGCTTGCAATTAGCTTGTCAAAAGGGATAAAAATGAGTCACACCCCGTAATATATGGGACCTGGCTTGTTCACTTGCGACTTGGTCTTTATCGGCCAATTCAGGATCAAATGAAATCAAGTGCGATCAAGATTTGCCCTTGATGTTCTGGCCTTGGCTTGGCCTGAAAGCCATGGCTTTGGCTTCCAAAATCAGCCAGAGCCGCTAGACCATTTGGCTTTGGCCTGACGAAATCCCAGGTCATCGGCTAATCCGTGGCTTGGTCTTAGTACCAAAGCTAGAACATCACTAGCTCATCTGACATGATCTCCCAAGCTTGAGGCTGCTGTGGAAGGTAACCACACCAGCTGTTAATCTCCCTCACTTCTGATGAAAGGCGCTGTTGAATCAATTCTGTGATCTACTTTGAAGCAACTATAACTACGTGCAATTGACCCGACACATTTCCTGGTCACGTGCGCGGCCGCTCAAGCCGACCGCCATTGTCTGCTGAATCGAGACAATGGTGGCTGGAGCTTTGTGCTGTTAAGTCCCTGCATTGTAGATAAGAACTTGTCTCAGGTAATTGAATAATTATCTTAATTACTAATTGAATTATTGCGCTATTACTCACAAAAATCTGTACCCAACACAGTGGAGGACCTCTTTGGCAATAGCATCGGCAAGTGGCCTTCCCTTCAGTTCAAGAATTTGGGTATCCACGAGAGCAGAGAAGGATCGCGCGCTTTCATCCATGGCAATAATTGCGAGAAATTCCTCTAGGGTCACCCGGCAAAGGTCTGATGAATCCTCGTCGACATCACCATCGTCTATGGGGTAGGACCGCCCAGTGGTGCTATCCTCAGTGGTTTTCTTTCTCTGCTTTGCTTTCCTCTCAGTGCAGATACGGCAGGTTTTTGGACATTTGCCGTGTTTGATATTGAAAAATTCATTGGTTGCCAGCTTCCAAGTCCCACATGTGCTGCACCGAGTTCTCGAAGGGTCGGCGGTTGACGGCTCGGCGGCGGGCATTGCGGTGGCAGAGGTGAAAACAGCGGAGGTGGCAAGCGTTTGAGCTCGTGACCGCGATTGGAGGTTAAACAAATTATTTTTCGATAATTAATTACATTAATTGCTCCATTGTCTCCAAATATCAGAGCGCCGTGCACCAATTGAGCAGACAATGGCCATCGGCTTGAATGGCGGCGCACGTGACCAGGAAATGTGTCGGGTCAATTGCGCTTAATCCAACTATCGCGGATCTGACAAGACTACATCGCTGCGGCCATTTTTGGTAGGCTTGATTTCGACATATAAAGTACATGCCCTGCAATCTTGAAAGCCCACAAGGTGCCCCAATTCAGCTATGACTACTGCCCGTGTTCACACACTCGACGTTACCAGCCCCCTGATCCAGTACGCAGGGCTATGGAATCTACAAATTAACGAAAAGTATGTTGATCCGTTTTTGTGTAAGAACAACTCACAACTGGGTAGTTATGACACGTATGCCTACTGCGACCACAATTGTTCGGCAACCCTCCAGTTCAGGGGGATTCAGGTCCTCGCTGCCACGCAATGTGTGGGCGACGAGTGTACGTACGCGTAGGTCAAGGACCTGAATCCTTCACCCCAGGCTAAAGTACGTTTTCCAGGATCCAATTTGACGATGGAACTCCCCCTTCACATACCGGACACCCACAGAATAACACGGTAGACTCGCGTGACGACAACAACCAAGTCAAGATATTTAATGTGGAACCTGGGCTTTATACCTTTAACATTTTCACTGAAAAAACGCTGAATCTCACTCATGTACGTGGTTGCGCGAGTCAAAATAACTGTGTCTAAAACATTATAGTTCAACTGGACATCGATTGTCAACTCGCTGAACGACACTCGCATTCAAGACGACGCGCCTGCTTTTGTGTACGATCCCCCAGATGTGTGGAGCACAAATATCACCGGATTTGATCTCGGAAATGGACAGTAGGTGCATTCTAACGAGTGAAAATTTACATATACCGATAACTTTATTTGCACAGCGCAACGAGCGAAACCAACGCTACAGTGACTTTAAATTTTGCGGCGAGTACTATAGTTTACCGCTTTCAACCAATACATTAAACCGCTCGCAGGGTGATCGGGTCGCTCTGTATGGTGCGGTTGGAGTACAAGGCGGGGGTTATACTGTCCAACTTGACGACAAGCCCTTTCAGAGCTTCACAGAGCAACGAAACATTCCTTCACCCAGGTCCTGGCTTCCAGACCAATTAATATTCTACGTAGACGGCCTCGATCCTGGAGGAAATCACACCGTCACGCTAGTTTCGCAGTCTACGTCGCCTCAAGTGTTCATCTTAAGCTTTGCCATTGTTGACGGAAACTTGAACAATAATTTCACATCTACACCACCTTCCTCCTCGGCCGTCCCATCGCAAAGCTCAATTAATACCCCCTCACCATCCTCCAAGTGCGAATTTTTTGTCTTGTACCTTTCAACGATGTCGGCTGATCGTCATGCTTCAGTAGTTCCGGACATCCTAGGTTAGTCAACGCGACTACTACTTTAAATTCCCCTCAAAGATCCGAACCAGACTCTCTGAAGCACAACTTATCGGAATAATTGCTGGGGCCGCCGCAGACATAACATTATTAGTCCTTGCTCTCGGACACTTCCTCTATTTGCGGCGAAAAAAACATGCTCATGACACGGCCACTGATGGCTCTCACGGTTGAGAGGGAACTGCGGTTTTCTGTCGATAAATAATTAATAAACAGCCAGTGTGGAAGCAGACGGTTGATACTTAACCGCAGCCATGAAAATTTAATGGAGGTTGTCCGTATTGAGAATAAGTTATTCACAGTGAAGGTATTAGGGAATAGAATGCTCACCAGCAGTGAAAATTTCCGGGCAGCAGCAGGGAGAGAAAGACATTGCAAGTACGCTAAAATAGTAACACCACAGGCAGGAAACCTCTGCATATCCGTTATGGAGTGAATTAGGGCGACAGAGGTGGAACAGGTGAAATAAACACTCTGAAATATTAGGTTCAGTTATTCCTCCCGTAGCAATGTAAAGCGACGGATACGAACAAGGAAAGTCAGGTCATCTATCTGTGAGCTTGGGCCGGAACAAATGAAACATGCCCTGAAAGAAATACCAAGCTCAACGATTACTCCCACAGCAAAGGACAATATCGGATACGAACATTAACAGTCCCACCATTCGTTGGAGTGGGGACCGGGGCTGGAACAGGTGAAAGACCCTAAAAGAAATAGCAAGTCTACCGGTTGGAGTGGGACCGAGCGGGATCGAAGGAAGCAACCCGTAAGCAATACCAAGTTTAATGATTCCACCAGCAAAAGGAGAGCGACAGTACCTGCACATTATCCCTGCATGGACGTTACTAACAGAGGAAAGAATGAAATTCACCGATAATGTTCCCTGCCGTAGAGTATTCACAAACGTAGTACTGTGTAGGCTGAACGTAAGTCCATTAATTTATAATGGCCAAATAAATTGGAATAAACGAGCCGGAAAACCATCTAAGACTCCTGTGCAGGTTTGAACTGCCCCACAGAGTAAGTGAAATGGAACGCAGGTATGTAGGATTACAGATAATACAGAAGATCACATCCGATTTGAGTTGTAGCCTTCCACACCACTTGACTGAGTTGCGTGAAGTGGGATGGTACTTGGGTTTCGTTATATTGACCTACTAAGGGCAAGGCACCGCCAGATAAATTGAGCGAGAGCCTTGGAGTACACGCAGACTTTATCGGCCCAGCCCTTCATCTGCTGTAAACTAAGGGCCGGAACCAGCGCCGGCCGCAAGTAAGAAGTAAATGGCCAACAGAGGTCGACCTTCGCCTGCTCTAAATACCACACAAAATTTAGTAATTGTGGTGGTCAGCAACGTGAAGTGGAACCGGTCCACGAGGAGCGCATAATTCAGCCTTGCAGTGTATGTCGCTGGACTCTCCGTACGACCTCCGGAAGGACTATTTTCGGTCAAGGAATTTCGGGTGACGCCAATGCAGGGCGGAGGAAGTGCCGTAAGACTGAAAGAGACTATTTTCGCCCGTTTATCGGGAGCGCCTCGAAACAACACAGAAGCGAGAGGCAACGAGAAGTTGGTTGAATGGTTCCAACTTAAATGCGATATTTGGCATGCACCGGAATAAGGAACAAGTCCAAATCAACATAAACAACGCCTTTGGCAGAACCAAAAATTCAGACAGCAATAATATTACATGCAGGTAAGGTAACGAGTCGACATGTCTAAACGATACAATGTAAGAGTCACAGGTCCGTGTCAGTGTCCGTATGGTTTCGTACTGCGTTAAGTTTGGAAGTTGAAGGGGGAAGTCGGCGTCGCTGAAGCAGCAGCAGCGGTGCTGGGGCTAACTTGGGCGCTCGGGGCGAGCGAAGGAACCAACGCGCTCGAAGCGGGGTCGACGCTGGCAGAGGCAACGACTGGGACACTCGCAGCAGCCACGCTGGCGGATGCAATAGCCGCTGGTACACTCGCAGACGAGGTGTTCGCAGGATTGGGTAGGGCGGTCGGCACGACGGCGGGGCTCGTCTGCACAACCGGGGCTACGGATGGCGAGGCCAGCGCGGAGGACACCGCGGGAACGGAAGCGAGGGGAGCTACAGCTGAAGAGCTTACAGCGGCAGAGCTGGCCGGGTTCGACGGAACGGACACCGAAGGCGCGCCGACAGCTACAGCAGAAACACTGGGAGAAGCGACGGGCGCTTCTGCAGCCGGGGTTGTCGCAGAAGGAATGACGGGCGGCGCGGTGGCCCCCGCCGTGACCGTCAGCGTGCTGGTCGCAGCAGGAATCGCACCGAACGCAAATGCGATCGATGTAGGATCAGGGGGGAGGGAACCGCCAGCAATAGCAGCAGAAGGGCTGGATACGGCGGTTAGGGTGGCAGAGGCTGGAAGTGCGCCCGTTGCAGAGACTGTTACGACGACGAGTGCGGTGGGAAGTCCGTCGGCGCCGATCACGGTCGAAGCACCATCGCTAGGAGCGACGGCAGAACTGGCAGCGGGACCGAAGCAGCGGAGGAAACACCGGCAGGTAGAGTGGCGGTTGGGAGGGGGGCCTGATAATAGAGCTATGAGCGGACAACGAGGAATGGGTAACTCGACACTCACTGCACTCGTAATGGAAGGATCAGAGGCCGCTGTAGTGACTGAGGGTACTGCTGCGGTCGTAGCTGCGACGCTTATAGGGACACTGGATAGACCCTAAGAAAATGAAATGAAATAAGAACCAGATTTAACAAATGCATCAGAATGCGCAAACTAACATTAACGCTAACGGCTGGGACCGTGGCAGGGTCGGGTGCGATGCTCTGTGAAGGGGCGAATGTAAGTTTTAAATCCATCAGCAAGATGGGAGCGAGTTACGCACGCTCGCTATTTGGCGACGATGGAAACGCCGGGCCGCGAGGCTGGTAGCAGCAGGTACAGCGTTCGGGCTTGAAACCGATGTGGAGGCGAGTGCGGACGTAGATGCTCCGTCAGCAAGTGGGGTATCATCATTACAATCATCCTCATCGCCATCTGAGGTCAAACCGCTGTCTACACCCGCAAAAGCAAAGCGCTGGGAAACATCATCGAGGCTATCGCACGACAGGACCGTTCCCAGCGTGCTGCTCTGCGGCATTGTCACGCATACGAGGCCGTTTGCACACGGAGTGAGAACCCAGGCGTCCGCGACGCACATTGCGAAAGAACCGGCTATACACGCGGTGGCATTTCCTGTGGGGAATTGAGATGAAACGAAAGTTGATCGAGAAAACAAACGACGCACCGGTGCAGGTGTCTGTCTCCGCCATACCAGCAAACTGCTGATTCATAAAACGAGCTGTGATCGCGTTCTCGAGGTACTGCGAAGGTGCAGTCGAGTTGAGAAAAGACAGCGGGGCTGCGCTGCTTCGTATGGGAGCCAAAAGCACCAGAAAGAGTGGCAGTAGCATTGATACAGATGAGAAAGAGAGCATCTAAGCAAACTGAAGAGAGAATGAAAATATAGTCGTCAAAGAGTAGAAAGGATCGTGAAGTCGTTGAGCACCAGGCTTCAGGATTTTTAAAGAGAAACGAGACGTGAACCGGAGAGGGGATTGAGAAACTGCAGTCGAGACCCCCTCCCGCATATAAGATGTACGGCAAGGACAATTGACAATGGTCCGCATTGTTCTCGGACCCAAAGAGAACAATAGTGCTGGAGTGTGGCCCCAAGACTATTATTAGCAGACATGATAGAAATAGCTTTCTGAAAAGGTTATTTGTGGCGTTCATACTCAGAAGACACGCTGCAGTCGACTGCAAGACAGGACGGCAAGTTGAAGGTTGGTTTTGGTCGACAAGTTCGTACCGTGACGCTGTGACGTGACGTCACGATCCAAATGTGCTCTCTCTCACATTGACCCTCCGACCAGAAGCCAACCAAAAGCGCGTGTAAAATTGACAAAAAGCTTGGAAAACCCGAACTTCAGTCGCATGAACCTATCTTGAAAATGTAGCTAGCCGGTATTTTCTCTCCGATATTTCTTGAGGCCCTCTTGCTGTTAATGGTGCGGCACTTACCAAGTTCCCCCCCCTACCCTCCCGTCATGATTAGAGTCGTCTTCCTAGTTCGCCTCGAGTTCTGGAACGCCACAGTCAAGGCCCTGATTCCCGTGTCCGTTTATCTCTAGCATTAAACTGATATACTCAACTGCGACCAATAACTCCTCGATTCCACACCCATGTTTTTCCCGTTCGAGTCCTGGCGCGTGTCGCCTCGATACTTTGAGTAAAATCGCACTCGAGCGGCGCGCGTACGTGGGGAGCTCCTACTTCTCGTTGTCTTAAATCATGAGCAGAGCAATGTACTTTTCGTGCCTTGAAATATTCCTCGAACGCTCCATTTGAAATTCCGTTGTATTCAAAAAAAAAGAGTTCAGTGCAGTTGGTAAAATGCGATATGCAAGCTCGGACGAATGCGGGTGGTATATACAACATGCACGAGAACCAAATCGGCGGGCGAGGGGCGGAAAGTGTGATTCCGAGTAGAGGTAGGAGTAGGAGATCATGATTCAGATTCAGAGGGGATAGATGCCAGCGAGGAGTAAAGAATGTATGCGAGCGGCGGAGGTGGGTAGTGGACACAGAGGATATGTGGTAAGTAGGTACGCGAAGAACAAGATACTGCACTGATCTTGCGCGGGGCCTGCCCCCGCAGGGAACAAAACAAATACGCTAGGCCGGCCCCGGCGAACGAAGAATACGATGCACAATGTATGCAGCACGCTGCGCGTCTACTGGTTGTAGATGTAAACCCGTTGATCTTCCACTGCGCGGGCGTCGCCAAACTCAGAGCCGTGGCTCTTGACGTACTCGGCGGCGGTGTCGACACCGGTCTTGGTCTTGCACGAGGTGGCCTGGCCGCCGGCGGCCGTCTGCAATTTTAACGCGTCAGCTCCGGAGGTAAATAACAAAACGAGGCGAGAAGGAGGACGCACCGACACCCCAAACGCCCTCGGTAAAGGTACCCCCGAGGTTCGTGTCGACGACCATCATGAGGTCGTTGAAGTACGTCGTGGGCGAGCAGTTGGACGTCGGGACGGACATGCGCGGGGCGCCCCAGCTGGACGGGTTCGGTGCGAGGGACGAGATGTCGCCAGGGACGCTGCCGGACTGGAAGAACCACATCTTGATGCCGGTGGTGTCGAACTGCAGCGCGAAGACGCCTCCGCCGGCGCTGTTGAAGCCGGGGCCGAACGTCGACGTCTGCTGGTCGGTGAAGCCGCAGCCGGCGGGGTTGACGTTGGCGTCTGCGGAATGCGGAGATACGTCAGTTGGATGTAAGTAAATGGCGCGCAAAGCAGGGATGGTGCTGACCGCAGTTGGTTCCGTCGGTTTGGACGATCTTGACCTTGGTCATGGAGGAGACGGCGGAGTTGGAGATGGAGCAGCCCGAGCCGGTGTGGACGGAGTAGATGTTCTGATCGTACAGGGAAACACCCTCGACCTGGGAGAGAATAAATAAATAAAGAACTCTCGTGCATTTGTTGCCACATATCACGGACCACATCGATCTCGCCTGCAGAGTGAAATTAATCAGGCATGCTCATGCACAACTGGTACAGGTAAACGCACCATCATAAGGCCAGTTCGCGCCAGTGAACTATATCACGGTTCAGTGGCCAGAAACGGGGAGATACAGACGAGCGTCAACGCACCCAAACAGCGGGCCCTGCATGAAATGTCAGTCGCGGAGCGCAAGATATCGGACAATTTAAACGGCACAGGTTCCGCAGACAGCGGGCATGTGCGCGATATCGAAGATGAAGAGGTTCATGTCCTTGGCGTTGAAAGTCGTCTTCGAAACCATACGGAGCGAGTTGCGGGCGGCGACGTCCTCGGCGGTGTCGACAGCGAGGATGACTTGGTCGCCCGAGGTATACGCGAGGCCCTCCTTGACACCATTCACATACTGGGCAACGCCGCCGTTGTCGTTGGTGTTGGAATCACTGCGAAAATGCTGAGCGATCACATAAAAGTGGGAATGAAAGGGCGTACTAATTGAAGAAGTCGAGGAAAGTTTGGCCCTCCAGTTTCTTGGTAGCTTCCAGCCTTCATTCGAGGTACCGGCTAGGAGGCATTAGAATTACGAGCTGTCCCTGAGAATGGAGACATACTTGATTTAGAGGTGGTGGCGCTAGTTGTTTTGCTGGCTTTTTCCGAAGTCGCTTTGGCAGGGGTTTTGGCGGTGGAGGTCACAGCGTGAGCGGTGGTAGTCGCAACCTTGGTAGGCGTCGCAGTGGGTTCGGCGTCTGCAGTGGATGACGCCTCATCCTCGTCCGAGCAATCTTCTTCGTCAGAGTCAGAGGTAGATGTAGATTCATCTGCGGTCGAGGTTTCTGCGGGGGAGGTGTCCTCTTCGCCGCTAGACGAGGACTGTTGGCCGCTCGAAGAGGAGCCAAAGTTCCATGTAACGTCGACTGACAAGAAATCAGCATATGTAGATCCCAGTCGAGATTGTAACGACATACGGACGCCTGCATCGAGGGAACCACCTGTGAGAGCCTGGAACGCTCCTGTGGAGAGATACACATTCCCAGGTTCACCGCAATCCTGGCATGCGTCGGTGAGAGTCACATCGACGCTCTTGGTCCAATCAGACTTGAGGGTAACGGTGATCTGCGTCCATCAGCATCAACACAAGGAGTACTACTATACGAGGGAAAAATAGGACGAACGTGTTGGAAGCACTTGTCGGAAACGGCGCCCATGTCGCCGTAGTAGTCGGGCCCAACGCCGATGATCATGTCGGAGTCCTTGGAGTAAGTGCCGCACGCATTCATGGTGTTGTTTTGGAAGCCGTAGTATGCAACTCCAGAGACGGCGCTGCGCTTCCATTCAGATGCTGCGACACGGGCATGGTTGCTCATGCGTTTGAAAGATGAATGAGATGCGGTGGCAGAAGCCGCAAGGGCAAGGACACCAAAAACGGTGGGGTTAAAGCAAGACATTATTCTTGTCGTTTAGCTGTCTGTCTGAGAGAGGGCACAGACAAAAGAGCGAGATAAAATGAGTGGAGGGGCAGGCTGGGGTGAGGCCTTGCTGGACGGGAAGAAAGAGAGAAAGAAAAGATGTCTTCCGCATGGAGACATATGGGCATTTATAGCAACGGATCGGATGGAGCAAATGCTGCCGGTTGTAATTTACCATCCGAAGTCAAATCCACCCTCCGCAGCGCGTTTAAGTTTGACTCCTCGACTGTTAGAGGGCCCGTTCAAAATTGTTTACTTGCATAGTATTTTTCAGGTTCGCCAGGATAGACCATTGAATATTTCTGAGCCAAGTTATCCGCAGCAAGCCAAGCGCCATGTTGTTGGTCGTCAAGGAGAAGCAAGTAAGCTCCTGTCACACCGTGACCGCCGGCGATCCTTGTGATGTCATGCGGCGATCCTTTGCCGAGACTTGAAGGAAAAAAATACCCAGCCAGCCTCCAGGCTGAGCCAATTTTATTTAGGTTCCGTGACTGGCTTTCTCAACGTAGCGTTCCATAATTCCAAGAATTTCCATCTTTGAGTGTGAGAGGAGGAGGACATGTTACGATGCCGAGTTCTTGTGATCCGATGACAGGATGCCGAGATCTTTCATTTTCCTTTTCTGGTCTTGGCAGGTAACTTTAATTGAGCGCCTGCTGGCCCTGGATGATCACGACTGGCGACATGGAAGAACCTGAACAGACCTGAACGTGGTGAGTTCGGCGGATCGCCTGCGGTCGCAGTGCGGGGCTTTTCCTTTTACAGTACATGAAGAAATGTACGCGTTGAACGTTCAAACCGCACCAGCTGTACTCGTCGGATTTTGGGCCGTTCTGGTCCTGCATTTGCTTATGGACGCATTAACGCATTCGAATATGATTCTGACATAGGACTTCTGCTACTTGGATACACGCAATTTTACACGGCTGTTTCTTCCATGCCGACTCGGAAACACTTGCTGCTTGTTTTCGTTGCCATCCAGATTCCAAAAGCAATCTTTCTTGCCCTGAATACTTGCCTGGTACAACAAACGTCTGCTCGTACCTCGCATTGTCGCATCGGACCAGGCCCTGGCCAAATTTCCTCCATGATATGCGATTGCTCCTACGGCTAAAAATTCTAATCCGCGCTTGGATTGGCTTCGACCGCACACCCTCTCCTTCCGCTTCTGAAATTCCGCCCCATTTGAGGTAGACTTAAGACCAGCTGTGGTCTTGAGACCCGCCGTTCCGCTGGTAAAACAATTCGCAACCCCTTCCACCGTCGGCCGTCCGCTCACAGTCTATTTTGTACGTCGTACTCGCACCGCGTCAAGTTCTCTGTACTGCCGATGCATTGCGCCGGCCAGCCTGGCGATTAAACCCCGAACTGTCTCAACCGCGCACTCTTCCGCTTTATTTCGGCCCATGGCAATCTCCGACGTTAACTTCACGGACCTACGCTATCCAGGTCCTCCGCGCCGTTCTGTACGCTTACGTGGTCCTGAAAAGCGTTGCCCGACGTCCTTGGGCGCTCCCAGTCGAGCGGCTCGTATCTTTCGCAGTGCCGTCGCGTGCATCCTGGTCTGGTGCATACTCGAGCCGTCGTGCGCCCTCACTAGTACTCGTACTCCCAAAATGAATATAACTTGCGAAATTCTGGATAGGCGGTACGCGCCTGGCAGAACCCCTCAGATTTATCCTACGGTTCGCGCTCCGTTCAGCAGATGCTACAATGCCCCGGTTGGCATCCGTGGAGTTCTATAACTGAAAGCTGGCGCGAACGTACTGCGCAACGGTCTTCTTGCGAGGGCATCCTAAATGTGGACCATACCGCATCGATTCCGTTTGGATGGCGTATTCGAGTGTGGTGTGGTAATTCGATACAATGCATAGTTTTGTTCTACATGAGAAGGAATAGTATGTGCTACAGGGTTTTTCTACGGTGATGGGAATAGTAGTGTGCTACAGAGGTGATGGTACAAGATAATACAAAATTTGGAATGATGCAGTAACAGAAACGGACTGCGGTAATAGTATAGTAATAAATATGTCGGTCTCCTCGCCAGTCTACGCGGCCCGCTCTTTGCCCTTCCCCTTCGCCGTTGCCGCCGCATTCGTGGAACTTTAAGCTCGACTTGTGTTTTCAAGTGACGCCGGATGAGTGCCCTCTCTGCAGCGCGCGGCCCGCCTGGGTTGCGGCAGATCGCGCGTACGTGCGCCGCCAGCTTCTGGGAGGTGCTCGCGGGTACTTTGCGCCGCCAACTTCTGGGAGGTGCCATCCTCGCGCTCGTCCCCCTCGCCGTCAGCCTGCGGCTCCTCCACTGCGGTTGCGAAGACCCAACCGCCCGGCCATTTCCCCCGTCGACCGCCTGTGAGAGAGCGCGGGTCTTCCCTGCACCACCGCTGGTCGCACGCCCGAAGCGTCGCGCCTCGCCTTGGTTTCCTCCACGGTGGGTCGGTGACTCGGGCGACCCGACCGTACGCCTTCCTCCGCTGTCGACCGCTTATGAGCGAGCGCTCTCCCTTGCGACGGCGCCGCCAGCACAGGCCTCACATTTTCGCGACCTGGACGCACCCCCGATGGCGCAGACGGCGCGGCCGGTCGCCGACTTGGTAGTTTCGACTTGGAGGGGTCGGGAACGCGGCGGCTGCGGGGTAATCTCAGACAGAGACATATGTGATGTCTCTGCCTCTGGGGCGGCGGCAGGCGGGGGGACAGGGCGACAAGAGGAAGAAGGCTCGGGAGAAGGGCTTTGCGGAGGAGCGCAGGCGATGGAGCGCTAGAAGGTGGGGGTGATGGAGCGCTGGGAGGGAACGGTGTAGTGTCGACGGGAGGCTGAGGCGGGGGTGGCGGAGCTGCCGTGTCGTCAGCGGTCGGGGGAGGCGCAGTAGGGCCAGCGTTCGCGTAACTAGGACCCCATATTGAAAGAGCGGAGTAACACCGTCTCCGGTCGAAGATCGAGTTGGGTATGGGGCCGAGGCTGGCGCAAGGCCCACGAGAACGAACATGTGTTCGGTGCGGTCTACCAGTTGCTCATTCTTTGGGAGAACTATGAGCTGGCGCTGGCGGTCTTCGACCGTTTCACCCTTTTCGCGTGGCAGAGGAAACCCGTTGCGGAGCTGAGGACGGCGAGCGCGACATCACATATGCCACCGCTAGAGTGCAAGCCACCCCCCAAGCGAGCAGGATGAACCGGAGAATAGCCCCATTGTCTACCGGAGGAGGATCAACCGGAGAGGCTGGGCAGGGCGCATCGACAAGGGAAGGGCTGTAAGCCAGCTCGTCCGCTGACAAGGTGGATGGGGTCGGGGCGGCGGCGGGACCGAAGGGGGGAGGATTGTCGGCTAGGAATATAGTATCGTTGATAATCAACGGCTGGAGAGTAGAGTTATGATCTGATAAGGTTCAGTACAACAAGAGAGATATCTTTTTTTGAAGAACCTACAACGTGCGGTTCGAGCTCGAGGGGCTTTGCGAACCGGGTCATAAACATGGTATATAATAACTAAAGTATTTTCACCGCAGGCGGCGATGTACCGGCCGGGTTTGTAGACGTACTCGCGGGGGACAGCTACCCCAGCGAGGAAGCTGAGGACCGCCCCGAGAAATAAGGCGAGGATGGGTAACATAACTGAGGTATAAGTGAGCGATATATACAAGAATGGAACTGGGCGGGAACGTACTTCAAGTTGCGGTAGAGATGGTCGAGGAGAGAGAGGGTAGCACGATCATGTGATCCCACGACGCGTTTGTTTACTTGCTTGTTTGTTTAGTTGTCTGGATGTTTGGCAATCGAGTGGCTGACACAACAATTCACTCTTGATTCCGTACCACGACATGCTCCAAATCCCCACCTCCGCTCTCAGCCTCTTCTCCTTCTCGTCCAAGGGCCTCGTTGGTCTCTTCGGTGGTTTCTTCATCGGCGCTCAAGTTACGCTGAATATGATCGTCCTTTCTGGCCTGTCCGTTCCCAAGACCAGTCTTTATGCGACTCGAACCACCGAAATCGTCCTTATGCCCACCAAATGTGTCCCTTCAAACGGCACTATTCATCTCCCATACGTTGCCGCAATGGGCTACGCTATTGTCATTTTTGCCAGTCTCTTCTCTATCCTTCGTGCAAAAGGCTTCGGTCACAGCCAAGCTCTACCCGATGGACGTCCTCCGAGCCCCGATGATCCTATCCCTTATGACTCGTCGGTATCCAACCGCGCTATTCCACCTGCATGTAATCATATCGGCATGGGTACCCAGCCACCATCGCCTCCGCCCGAGCCAGGTTCAAGTTCAAGCTCAGCCAAAGCCCCACGCTGGAATCGGTGGATATGGGCCTTGCTGATTCTCGTTTGCTCGCGCTCGTGGTTGTACTCGGGGGTTACTTCACCCATTTTGCATACCCCGATTCGCCCGCAGCAGCTTCGGTATCCGTGATTGTAGCCTTTGCCAGACAGATTTCCTCGGCGATCGAGAGGTTTTTCCACGACCTGTGGGTTGCAGCTGGGTCGTGGATTTCGGGTGTCAAGATCTACATCTCCCAGAATGGCCGGCAATTATTCAAAATCCTCCTTCTTGCCCTTGCAAGTCATTTCGTCTGTCTCCTCGTCTTCGGCGTCCTTCGCCTTTTCTGTGCTTGTGCCATGGGTCTCCCTACTTGTTGCCATATTGCCATTTGGCTCCTCCTTATATCCATGGCTGTGATCGCCTTCGTCCCGCAGCTCAACTGGATCATTTGGATGCTCTACCAGTTACACTATCTTAGGAGGGAACTCTTATCTGTTCGGGAGGTCAATTGGATCATTCTTCACTCCTCATCCTACTTCTCGTCTCTGACAGCATCCAATTTCGTCGAAATTTCGGTCAGTTTTTCTCCGGTTGTCTTCACATGCACTTCGACTCACCTGGCTTCGTTTTAGATGATCTGTGGTTGCATGGTCATGCACACTTTCGCGATGGGCCTCCGGACCCTATTTCTCGTCGTCTTCGTCTTCCCTTCGACAGAGTGGGCTCTGTTCGAGGTGTTATTATATATGAAGCCGCTCGACCTCTTCCTGATCGGTCTATGGGTACCAACGTGGTGCTGCGTCGCGATCCCGATGCCCCTCCTAATAACGCAGTACGCCCATATAGATTCTAACTGGAAACATACCCTGTGGCGGTCGTTCTCCTCCCAAAAGTCGAGGGACACAGTGCGGGCCACTTTCCGGCGTTTCTTCGAGCAACTCGATTCCTGGAAATCCATCCAAATCCACGACTTTCACGAGCTCACCTCCGGATTACCAAACACCCTCACGGCGGTAAAGGCCTCTTTGGAGACATGGCGCGCTTTGCCCTTGATCCAGCAATTCGTGAGTGGTATTTCTCCCTTCGTGCTCCGTGCTGATGGTCCCTTGGCAGCTTATCGTAGCGCCCGCAGTTATATTTTACAGCTATGTCTACATCGTGAGTCGCTTATGTTCTTCGAGTTGCGACTCCAGCTCATCCCCTCAACAGGTCCCCACGGCGTGCCGCCTTCCGGTCTGCATCCGGAACTGGCTTGGCCGATGGTACGTCCATCTACCCGTGCTCTCTCCTCGTTCTCATCATTTTGTTCTGCAGATACCCCCCTCTTTCTTTCACCTGACGGACTCGGTTGAGAATCGACTCGCGGTGCGACGGACGACGACATGACGGCCAGAAGAAGCGGGCGACGCACGCCGACAGCAGACACCTGCATAATCGACCGAGGACGCGTGAGACCATGAAGACCGTCGGGGACGCCTAACCCTCTTCAAGGACCCACACGCTAGAGGGGAAACACCCGCAAGACCATGAAGATCGTCGGGGACGCCCGGCCCTCTTCACGGTCAAGCGCAAAGCGGCCGGTGCGGCCATGAAGACCGTCGGGGACGCCTAACTCTCTTCAAGATCGCCACCAGCCAGCCCCTAACCTCCGCCCGAAATACTCAGGTGTCTTGCTGCCGACATGTGCGTCCTTTTTCCTTCTTCGTGCGTTTTTCTTCTTCTGACGCCTCGCTGTGCTTGCAGTGCTGGTCTCGCTTGGGCCGTCGAATTCGTCATGTCCCCGCCCGCTTTCCGACCGCCGGGTCGCAGGTTATACCCGCAGCTCCACACCTTGTGTTTGCATGCACCGAACCGAATCTTTTGTATACCCGCAGCGGCACGCCTTGTGCTGGCTTGCACCGAACCGAACCTTTTAGATACCCGTTTCTTTCCTCGAATATTATCTCGTGTACTTTATTCTGGATACCGTAACGCGACTGTACATTTTGAATGATTGACTGTTTAATTCTCTGAAATCGTGCACTGTTCTGAGTCTTCTAAAGTTTTGTCCTTGCCGCGCCGCGAGGCCAAAAGGCGAAAGACTTTGCCTGGAGCGCTGGCCCAAGGTCACGGTGGCGAGGTTAGATGGCGCTCGGAGCAATATCCACAACCAAGATTGCGATTTCCGACTTCGTATATCTATTCCAGGTATATTTTATTCCTAGCATTGTTGACTGGTTCCTTCATTTACTTGATGATTAGATCTACCACATTTGTCGACCAATTGGTGCCCGAGTCTTTGAAGATCCTTCTCTTCTCGAAACAGGTGATCAACTTGGGTCGGACACCATGTCCAGGGAAACCTCGACATCCTCGCACTCTTGTGGGAGCTCTCTCCACCGCCACGCACTCATTCAGATGACAAATCTGGATGGATAGATCTCGGGGTGCTTGCGAAAGCAAAAGGGCTCATCTCCCATGCCGCTCTGTCTTTTAAACGGATCTCGGAGGAGGTAATTGGCCGTACTTTGGAGGAACATGAGGATGTCCGCTGCTCTGATTGGTGCAAAACCAGCCTTTCGGATGAGCAACAGAAGTATGCGATCCGAAATGCGTGGCTTTCTCTCCATATATTTAAAGCTATCGTCGAGAAACCACCAGCAGGAGCAAAATTGGCTCGCATCGGCCTTGTGAACGAAAAAGTCACCTTGCGGAATGGCCCCGTTACAGTTTTTTTACTGAACAGATGACGAGGTTCCCGGTATCGGAAAATAGAACCATAACATTGTCTAACACCAAGCGTGCCCTCATAACGGTTTCCAAAATTGTCGCACCTTCCTTCATTGCCCATTACCACGAGCAGACGCTTGAAGAAATGGGTCCTCCGCCATTCGACATTGTGGTGGATCTCCATTCGCTTGTTTCCCGAGAAGCTGAACGGGAAGAGACTGTTCCCATCGAGCACTCAACGGGCTCTCTTCAGGAATCCGAAATTGGACATAATGAATCTGACGACGTCGAGAGCCGAGATTCATCAGACTCGGAGTCTGATTCTTCCGATTCGGATAACGAATCCGACCCTCTGCACAATAAATCACCGGCCCTCATAATCCAGTCCTGCGCCTCTGCGCAAAATCCAGTTAGGCAGACGACTGGACCCACATCTCTGGGCGATGATGAATTCGAGCAATTCATGGATGCGGATCTCGACACTTATATTGCGCTCCATCAGGAGGGCCCAGACGGTGCTACGGGTTCACAGCATCCTCTATTAAGCGCAATTGACCCGACACATTTCCTGGTCACGTGCGCCGCCATTCAAGCCGATGGCCATTGTCTGCTCAATTGGTGCACGGCGCTCTGATATTTGGAGACAATGGAGCAATTAATGTAATTAATTATCGAAAAATAATTTGTTTAACCTCCAATCGCGGTCACGAGCTCAAACGCTTGCCACCTCCGCTGTTTTCACCTCTGCCACCGCAATGCCCGCCGCCGAGCCGTCAACCGCCGACCCTTCGAGAACTCGGTGCAGCACATGTGGGACTTGGAAGCTGGCAACCAATGAATTTTTCAATATCAAACACGGCAAATGTCCAAAAACCTGCCGTATCTGCACTGAGAGGAAAGCAAAGCAGAGAAAGAAAACCACTGAGGATAGCACCACTGGGCGGTCCTACCCCATAGACGATGGTGATGTCGACGAGGATTCATCAGACCTTTGCCGGGTGACCCTAGAGGAATTTCTCGCAATTATTGCCATGGATGAAAGCGCGCGATCCTTCTCTGCTCTCGTGGATACCCAAATTCTTGAACTGAAGGGAAGGCCACTTGCCGATGCTATTGCCAAAGAGGTCCTCCACTGTGTTGGGTACAGATTTTTGTGAGTAATAGCGCAATAATTCAATTAGTAATTAAGATAATTATTCAATTACCTGAGACAAGTTCTTATCTACAATGCAGGGACTTAACAGCACAAAGCTCCAGCCACCATTGTCTCGATTCAGCAGACAATGGCGGTCGGCTTGAGCGGCCGCGCACGTGACCAGGAAATGTGTCGGGTCAATTGCACGTAGTGCATCCTCTTGTTCAACCTGCGGAATCTACAACTCCGTAGCCGACACGAACATTCCAAGATGTCTGGCATGAAATGGACCGACTGATTAAACACATCGGCAAGGACCACTCCCTCGGGAAACAATTTGCGAGATGGTTCCGCGACGCCCTGCTTGTCCCGGATAAATTTGATAAAGCCCGCGTCGAAGCTGTTTTGAAAAAGAAAAAGATTACCTGAGACCAAGCGGTGCGAAGTAAGCCCGACTGGGTCTGGCAGCGCGTTCGTCGTTATGTTCCACCTCCTTCTGTCCTAGAGCCTATTCTCAAAAAACTCTTCGAGAGTCACGCGGACCCTTGCGCGGACCTCGAATGTAACAAAGAAGAAATTGTTTGATGAAGATTGTCGCAAAGCTGCGGCGGCCATACTCGACGATGTGCGGAAAGGTTGGGTTTCAGACCCGCCGGGGGTGGCACTCTATAATCAACTTCGAACGGACCAAGCTGGCCTTCCCATTTATCATGACATCAGAGGAACGAGCTCGCTGGAAGGTAGCGTTCATGGGCCTGTCAGAAGCCGTTTTGGCTCCCTGGGTGCTTCGGTTGAAATGAGTGTTGCACTCCTTTCCGACTTTTGCTATCGAAAAAATACCGAAGTAAGTCGAGCATTTATTTTTTCACATATTATTCTCAAATATCTGTCATACAGTCCGGTTCCCTTCACAGAGATGGCATCGTTTACGACGGACATTATGATCCTTGGATCGAAGACGACATCGATATCTTATATCAATCTCTCCCATTTGATCAACCGCGCGAGACCCGCCCTGGCTATCTAAATGTGTCCCTTTTCGAACGGACGCAAGAGTCGTTTTTCATCTCGGAGCTCCCGCAACACATTCGGGACAGTTATAACATTCCTCCCCATGATCACCCTCTACGAACCAACACGGATATCACTCCTCTGCCGCTCGTGGACTTATCTGGGGCACGGACTTGCCGTTATGAGTTTCTCGCAGCTGCACAGAATACGAAATTCGCTCTCGTGCCGATTCACACAAATGAAGAATACGCACTATTCAATAGTGCTGTTCGGCCCGGTGGCCAATTCGGTAATCAGTCCAGCGGTCCACCGAACTTCAAAGAGATGACGAAGTGGTGGTCGACACGGGCCAATGGCAAGGCCATATTCTTCAAGATTCCCGAGCATCTTCAGAATCATCACAAGGTCCGGAAGGCCGTGCGCGATGAAATGACTACAATGCATAAAACCGCCACAGACCGCCAAGAATTTACGCAATTAGTACCGTCAGACGCATATGCAAGTGTCGTTCTCAGCGAATCTTTTTCCCCCGTTGTCAAGACCCGAAATACAACGTCAAACGCGACTTCGATTGCATCTCATGTAGCAGCGGAGGGCCGTGTTGCTGCTACGGAAGCCCTTTCTGTGCCATTGACATCCTTGGAGTCTTCTGCTCGTCCAGCAGCCGCACCTCAGACAGTATTTGTCCAGGGGTCAAGCAGATCTCCGCTGCCTCCGCCAGCAGATTTCAGAACGACGGCTGGTGGTGGACAGACTTTGAAACAACCACCAAAGCGGAAGGAGTGTGCTGTATGCCGGAGCGTGAAACAGGATGGCTCGGATTGTCCAGGAAGAGGTGGTCGGAGGCTTTGCAAGTGGTATGGAACACCAGGGCTGGGGCGGAAAAGATAGTTGCGTGGGCAGACACACTGACATGGGAAATGGGATCATATATTCTTGGAGTCTGCGTACACGATGTAGACAACAGACACAGTGAAAGACACACCTTGCACGATGAGAAATGTAAGTTGATGAGGGCTGGCGCAGAGAGTGGTTTGGGTCGTTGCTATTACAGTACTATCAGCAAACCAAGATAAGCATGAACTGCATTGCAATGCGCCGTATACCGCCCATACAAAGCGCACCCGCTCGACGCCACATATTTCTGACAATGCGGCTTGTTTTTGAGGTAGAGCACAAAATGAGGCCGTTGGCATCGGGACAGAAAGGCTTGAGGTTGGTGACGTGGAGAAAGCGTGAAACTGAAAGTGGTAAGAGAATGAAGCGAAAAAGCAAAAAGATCATCGTGATATCCGAACGAGTGACCACTTGATTGATGGCAAAAAATAAGAGGCTATCCAGACTAACCACTACGACAAGCCGCACATGTCAAGGTGCCCTTAGTCTCTATATCTACTCTCCTCCCTAATTTTTGAAAAAACTTTTTTCAAATAATTATCAGAACATAGCACTAGAGTCCAATCGAGTGGCTGACTCAACAATTCACTCTTGATTCCGTACCACGACATGCTCCAAATCCCCACCTCCGCTCTCAGCCTCTTCTCCTCGTCCAAGGGCCTCGTTGGTCTCTTCGGTGGTTTCTTCATCGGCGCTCAAGTTACGCTGAATATCGTCCTTTCTGGCCAGTCCGTTCCCAAGACAAGTCTTTATGCGACTCGAACCACCGAAATCGTCCTTATGCCCACCAAATGTGTCCCTTCAAACGGCACTATTCATCTCCCATACGTTGCCGCAACGGGCTACGCTATTGTCATTTTTGCCAGTCTCTTCTCTATCCTTCGTGCAAAAGGCTTCGGTCACAGTCAAGCTCTACCCGACGGACGTCCTCCGAGCCCCGATGATCCTATCCCTTATGACTCGTTGGTATCCAACCGCGCTATTCCACCCGCATGCAATCCTATCGGCATGGGCACCCAGCCACCATCGCCTCCGCCCGACCCAGGTTCAAGTTCAAGCTCGGCTAAAGCCCCGCGCTGGAATCGATGGATATGGGTCTTACTGATTCTCGTTTTGCTCGCGCTCGTCGTCGTACTCGGGGGTTACTTCATCCATTTCGCCTACCCTGATTCGCCCGCAGCAGCTTCAGTATCCAGGGTCGTAGCCTTTGCCAGACAGATTTTATCGGCGATCGAGAGGTTTTTCCGCGACCGGTGGATTGCAGCTGGGTCGTGGATTTCAGGCGTCAAGATTTACATCTCTCAGAATGGCCGGCAAATATCCAAGATCCTCCTTGTTGCCCTTGCAAGTCATTTCGTCTGTCTCCTCGTCTTCGGCGTCCTCCGCCTTTTCTGTGCTTGTGCTATGAGTCTCCCTACTTGTTGCCACGTCATCATTTGGTCCTTCCTTATATCCATGGCTGTGATCGCCTTCGTCCCGCAGCTCAACTGGATCATGTGGATGTTCTACTACTTTGGCTATCTCAACGGGAACTCTCATCCGTTCAGAAGGTCATTTGTATTGTTCTTCAATTCTCATCTTCCTTTTTGTCTCTGGCAGCATCCAATTTTGTCGAGCTTTCGGTCAGCTTTTCTCTAGCTGTCTTCATATCCACTTTTGACTCACCTGGCTTCGTTTTAGATGATCTTTGGCATCATCCTCATGCACGCTTCCGCGATGGGCCTCCGGGCCCTATTTTTCCTCGTTTTCGTCGCCCCCTCCACAGAATGGGCTCTGCTCGAGGAGGTATTAAATATGGGGCCGCTCGACCTCTTCTTGCTCGGTCCTTGTTTACTAGCGTGGTCCTGCGTCGCGACCCCGATGCCCCTCCTAATAGCGCAGTACGCCCGCCTAGATTCTAATGGGAAACAGCTCCTGTGGCGGTCGTTCTTCTGCCAAAAGTCGAGGGACACAGTGCGGGCCACTTTCCGGCGTTTCTTCGAGCAACTCGATTCCTGGAAATCCATCCAAATCCACGATTTTCACGAGCTCACCTCCGGATTACCAAACACCCTCACGATGATAAAGGCCTCCTTGGAGACATGGCACACCTTGCCCTTGATCCAGCGATTCGTGAGTGGTCGTATTTTCTCCCTTCGGGCTCCCTGCTGATGGTCTCTTTACAGCTTATCATAGCGCCCGCAGTTATATTTTACAGCTATGTCTACATCGTGAGTCGCTTATGTTCTTCGAGTTGCGACTCCAGCTCATCCCCTCAACAGGTCCCCACAGCGCGCCGCCTTCGGCTTCGGGTCTGCATCCGGAACTGGCTTGGCCGATGGTACGTCCATCTACCCGTGCTCTCTCCTCGTTCTCATCATTTTGTTCTGCAGATACCCCCCCTCTTTCTTTCACCTGACGGACTCGGTTGAGAATCGACTCGTGGTGCGACGGACGACGACATGACGGCCAGAAGAAGCGGGCGACGCACGCCGACAGCAGACACCTACATAATCGACCGAGGACGCGTGAGACCATGAAGACCGTCGGGGACGCCTAACCCTCTTCAAGGACCCGCACGCTAGAGGGGCAACACCCGCAAGACCATGAAGATCGTCGGGGACGCCCGGCCCTCTTCACGGTCAAGCGCAAAGCGGCCGGTGCGGCCATGAAGACCGTCGGGGACGCCTAACTCTCTTCAAGATCGCCACCAGCCAGCCCCCTAACCTCCGCCCGAAATACTCAGGTGTCTTGCTGCCGACATGTGCGTCCTTTTTCCTGCTTCGTGCGTTTTTTTTTCTGACGCCTCGCTGTGCCTGCAGTACTGGTCTCGCTTGGGCCGTCGAATTCGTCATGTCCCCGCCCGCTTTCCGACCGCCGGGTCGCAGGTTATACCCGCAGCTCCACACCTTGTGTTTGCATGCACCGAACCGAATCTTTAGTATACCCGCAGCGGCACGTCTTGTGTTTGCTTGCACCGAACCGAACCTTTTAGATACCCGTTTCTTTCCTCGAATATTATCTCGTGTACTTTATTCTGGATACCGTAACGCGACTGTACATTTTGAATGATTGACTGTTTAATTCTCTGAAATCGTGGACTGTTCTGAGTTTTCTGAAGTTTTGTTCTTGCCGCGCCGCGAGGCCACCAAAAGGCGAAAGACTTTGCCTGGAGCGCTGGCCCAAGGTGGCGAGGTTAGATGACGCTCGGAGCAATATCCGCAACCAAATATGCAGGAACTAGACCGGTGACCGTCTGTCCATGAATGCTGTCGTGCCTACATCATCTGAAGGACCGCGTTGAAGAATGGTCTGCCTTGAGTTCTGAGGGAGAAAGTGGACCAGAGGGAAAGGAAAAGTGTGAAGGGAATCGGCATTGATCAAGACATTGTTGAGGAGGACTTGTGCGCCCGTGAGGAATTATTCAAAACGCGGACGCACGTCGGTGAGAAAGGAGGAAGCGAGAGGCTGAAGAAAGAGGCGGAAACATGAATTACCCCAAATAAACCACCACGCGACGCGTCTCGAGATAACCCTGACTGTACCAGTCATCCCCGTTAGTTCAGACTCTCACTTGCTTATTCGCAAACATGTTCGCCTTAGCATAGGCGACCGATGGACTTTGTAACTCCACAATTGCGTTTAGGGGGTTTTTTTTTGTCCTTTTTTTTCCAGCCTAGGGTTAAGAACAACCTGCGAATCCAGAGGCGCTCCAAGCCATAGTCAGGTAGCATATGCGACGCCCAATTATTGGCAGGCCGTTGCTTTCAGCACACCACACTGAGACCTGTTTCACTTTCCTTGGGGCCCCTGAACTCCTTCTCCTCCTGTACGTCTACCGAAGGAGAAGTCATTCAGTTCAAATTAGTTTCCGATGGTTGAAACAGGTTAGTTGAACCCTGGACCCTAGTATCTCGAACCTTGGATCTGCCTGTTGGTCGTTGCGCAGCCCCAAGTTATTCGGCATAAGGACATACCGGTCCAATCGTGAATACCAGCTATCGCCCGAAGCGCCGAAGTCACCGTATTCCTCTCTGTGAATGCCGACCAGACTGTGAACGCCGACCAGAATATGAACGCTGACCAGGAAGCGGCTAAATCCGAGCCAAGTTCTTCAACACGCGAAAGAAAGCGCCTACCGGATTTATGTGCCATTCCTCTGTGCTTGGCGGCGCTAACTGGGGAAAGAGTGTCGGTGTATCCATCCGCGCTGCCAGTGTCATGTCTCTGCTGTTCGGAGATGGGCAGACTGTCGTTTATTCTATTGCACAACGAGGAGCACTTTCCGGGGATACTCTTTTGAGAAACCAAGACATGCGGGGTGGATAAGTTATATGTTCGGGAGAAGTTGGGGAGAAGCGAACAACTGGGCAGCGTTGTTCAAATTGCTTCCAGAAATCAGGTTTGCCGGCATTCGGAGGTCATAGATCTAGTCGGAGTATATAGAGTTGATACTTTCCGAGTCGCCGATCGTCGTAAATATGGGCGATGAGATACGTCGGCGTCAGCTGAGCAGGTTCTTGGGCGGGAGAAGTATGTTTTCGAACGGCGTCTCCCGTTTTTTTTTGGCGTTCAAAACGGCTTTTTGCGCCGTGTATGATGAGTACGCGAAAGTATCAGAGTTCTATGGATTCCCGCAAGATTTCCGTGTCTCAACGTTCACAACCCTCGGAGATTCGATCAATGGCTGTCAGCGCACAGTAATATACGTTATACGAGGATATCGGCAGGGAATAGTCGAGATTTGTTCGCGTGCGAGGTGTCAGATAAGAACGCTTAGCTCGCATGGCGGGCTTTGCGAAAGTCTATTTTTTATTCCCGAAAAACCATGCCATGCGACATGGACACCCGAAAAAGGGTTGTTCTGGTTTGGCTGCGAGGTGAACTTGATACGTGACGAGTACATGGATATGCGTGGGTCGAGGCAGCAACGGGTGGATTTAGCAAATAGGACGAATGAAGTTCAAAAGATGTTTGGATGTTTGGATGGCCAAACTCATTGAAACAAGCTTTGCATTTTGATCAGACCCCAAACCATGCAATCCTCAAAACTACGAATATAGCACGTACCGACTGATCTGTGGAATATATCAGATCGCCGCCGTCGAAACGCCACCAGCAACATTCCGCGCGCCAAGCAGTACGCATCTGATCGTTGTTCAGCCTTTGTCAAGCCTTTTTTTCTTTTTTGAAGCCATCTCAGTTAGTTGCAGTACTAGCAAGGATACCTGGCGGCGTTTTTTTGTGCGTGGATCGAGTTGAGTTGGCTTCGAATTGCTTGGATGATCGAAGGAACTTGTTGCAGGCAGCGTAACCTTGTTCTGGACAGGCTTAACTTTAGATGGAAACCAGGAATGGAAGAGAGAATCGGTCGAATGTCGTTATGGCGCAGATAAGGTAATATCCAGAACTCGTGGAACCATTGGCAGTGCCGCCATCAACATGTGCACCCCTGTCCTCAGAACATTCATAAGCCCGTTGATGAATGTGGGGTTCGCCAACGATGCTGGCCCTGTTTTCCCTCGCTTTGGCCGCCGTCGCCACGGCTCAGACGCTCTCTCCTTCTGTCCTTCATGCCAAACGCAGCGCCGCTCCTGCTGGATGGTCTCGTGTCCGCCGTCATGCCCCGATGCTGTCTTACCCCTGCGCTTTGGTCTGACCCAGCCTAACGTCGACATGAACACCCTCGAGGAGCTCCTCAACGATGTTTCGCACCCGGACTCGCCCAACTATGGTAACCACTGGACTCCTGCTCGTGTCGCCGAGCACTTTGCTCCCAGTGATGAAACCGTCCGTGCTGTCATGTCCTGGATCTCAGAAAACGGCGTTGCCCGGGAACGCGTGCGCGTTAGCAAGACCAAGGGATGGGTGATGCTCAATGCCAGCGTGGCGGAGTCAGAATCGCTGCTGAACACGGAATATCACGTTTATGTACACGAAGCTTCCGGCAAGGAGCACGTCGGTGTGTCCTTTTGATTATATCTGCCTTGCTGCGTTTCTGACCTGTTCCTCCTCCAGCTTGTGACGCATACCATCTCCCTGCTCACATCATCCCGCATGTCGCCATTGTCACTCCTTCGATCGACTTCAACGCCGTCCTCTCAAAGCGCTCTGCTTCCACCTCGACGCACATTCAGCTCGGACAGCCTGGCGCGGGCACCGTCTCACCCAAATTCACCGGGAAAATATCCACCATCCTTCACGAACTGGAGAACTGCGATTCGCAGATCACCCCGCCTGCCTCCGTGCGCTGTATGGCTTCGTGTATACACCATTCGCCGCAAGCAAAAACTCGTTCGGTATCGTCGAGTACACCCCTCAGGCATACCGCCCCGCGGACCTCGACATGTTCGCAACGAACTTTTCGTCGATTGGCAGAGCTTGGTAGGTGCTCGGCCAGTGCTCCAGGCCGTGATGGTGGTACGTTCCTGCTTTTCACAAATGCTCCCATCCCAGATGATTGATGAGAGCTTAGGTGTTGTTCAGGACATCGTGGCGAGCTTCGGGTTCAACGGCGAGTCCAATCTGGACCTTCAGTATGCCATGAACCTCGTTACGGCTAAGCAGCCCGTAACTTTGTACCAGGTCGGGGATCTTGAAATGGGTATGTAAACGCTTAATAGTGGCCATTTACCCTTTCAACTAATCTCTATCAGGCGCGTCTTTCAACAATCTCCTGGATGCACTGGATGGATCCTTCTGCACGTTCGAAGGCGGGGACGACCTTCTCGATGACGGCCAGTATCCCGACCCTATCGCTGGAGGCTATCAGAGTACGTGTTCTTCGCCCTTGCTCATCCCGATACTCACTTTGTTTTAGGCCAGGACTGCGGTACGATCAAGCCTGCCAACGTTATCTCGACTTCGTATGGTTACAATGAAGCGGATCTCTCTCCTGCCTATACCGCCAGACAGTGCGCAGAGTATGCCAAGGTGATTTATTACCTGCGTCTACTGCCTCGCCTCCTCACGCCGCTTTACAGCTTGGGCTCATGGGTGTTACTGTGGTTTACTCGTCGGGAGACAACGGTGTCGCTGGTGCGTATATCCGCGCGTCTATTCTGAAACCTATCCTTACTTTCGCTTTCAGGCAACAGCGGCCTTTGCCTCAACCCGGACGGCTCCCAGACTACCTCGGGCAAAATCTTCAATCCCTCTTTCCCGTCCACCTGCCCTTTCATCACCGCAATTGGTGCTACACAAGTCAATCCCGGTGCTAAGGTAACGGATCCCGAGAGCGCGTGCGAGCAAGTCATCTTCAGTGGCGGAGGATTCAGCAACTACTTCGGGATGCCTGGTGAGTCCTACGATTCATCCAGTTCATGTCACCTCATTAACGTTACCCAGACTATCAGAAGGGCGCAGTCGCTGGATACATTAAAGCCAACCTGAACCCGGGGCCATACGCGACCAGCCTCTACAATGCATCTGGAACAGTTCGTCGCGCCCTCGTTACTAGATGGATGAATGCTGAGTATTTTGTTTAGAGCCGCGCATACCCCGACATCTCCGCGAACGGGTGCGTCTTCTCTTCTCTATCCATCTTATGTCGCGTCGCTCACATCATTCATTTATCCTTCGTCCAGGGCGAACTATATTATCGCTGTTCGTAGCCATTCATCTATCTGTCTGTCCGCGAATGACTGATTTTGATTCAACTATCCATGTAGGTGGACGGCCAATTTGGGCTCGTATTCGGCACGTCGGCGTCGGCGCCTGTGGTCGGCTCCATGCTTACCATGATCAACGATGCACGGCTCGCGCTTGGCAAGAAGCCCATTGGGTTCATCAACCCCACCGTGCGTTCTCCCCTCCGGCGAACGATCGCGTCTTCTGACACTTCGCGACGTAGATCTATTCGCCCGCGTTCAAAGGCGCATTTAACGATATCACCACTGGAACTAACCCGGGCTGCGGCACTGCAGGATTCTCGGCGGGTGCGTGCTCTTCCCTTCCTTTCTACATACACCCGTCACATGGCGCTCACATCTTGTCGTTTTGTTTTTACAGCGAAAGGCTTCGACCCGGTCACAGGTCTCGGCACGCCGAGATTCCCAGTGCTGCTGGCGCTGTGGCTGCTCATCAAGTAGGGGATGGACCGAGAGCTTAAAGTTACAAAACGGACGCGGACGCGGACATGCATGATGATGATAGACATTCAAGTACTCACCCACTTACTCACTTGGCTATCCTGCTTTGCCGTCGCTTTATTTCCATTCTTTAATGACCACTCATTTGGTGTATACCCTCCCTACGAAGGTGTTCTGCCCTTCAGAACTTGTCAGCTGCGATCCTCTCAAATGCAAACACGAGGCATGTGCCGGCTGCTCTTGTCCTTTCCTCAGTTGTTATGCTTGGCTACAGACTAATCCTTAAATTTAAATGATCAGAGGAAGCAGAGACAAGAAAATCAGCCCGTGCATTTGTAGATCCGCGAGTTAGGGTCGGAACTTGGTCGGAACTATGGGATAGTCAGGCTCAAGTCAGACTTTATCTCATGCAAGGCGCTACTGTACACTTGGGATCCAAGTGCCAAGTAAATATCCAAATTTGTCCATCAATTCCGTTTCTGGTGTGCAACATCTCGACATATCTGCACGCGTAAAATTGAAAAACCGTGCTCGAGAAAGTAGACTCCTGTCGCGATCGCCTAGTGCAGATCTTTTGCGCACGCGCTATTCACAGTACAATTATATTACACTTCGGACGATGCTTCTTCTACCTCCTCTGTCTCTTCTTCGTCCTCTGAATCATCCTCTTCATCCTCCTCCTCGTCAAGATCCTCCATACTGGCATCCAAATCCTGCGTGGAATTCTCTCCCACATCTTCCCCAACGGACGGCGGTCCATTGGATGGCCCTGAGTCGGACTCGTCATCATCCTCTTCCGCCTGAAAAAGGTTAGTCTTAGACCTGCACATCCCTTGACGACGCACATCGTTCTTCTCCTCCTGCTGCGTGAGATTCCGTCCAATGGGTATCAAAGTGCCAAACCCTCGATGGCGTATAACGACGTTCTAGAGCGAAATAAGCATGAAATGGACACCATCCGGATGCACACACCATGTCCTCGAGTTCGTTCTCTTCGTCGCTCAGATCATCCATCTCACGCTGCAGATTTCGTGAAGCATTGAGCCGTCCGTAGGTCTTTCCCTGAGGCGGAAGGGGGGCAGGTTGTGGATTCGGCGGCTTGGGCAGCAACCTAGGGAACAGAAGGGGACGCGGGAGGACCGTCGGCGTCGCGACCGACATGACAAGAGCCCGTCGCAGTCACGTGGATTCCATTTCGACGCGTCTTTGCCATCATTTTTTGTTCCTGTTTCAAACCTCTAGGCCTCCAGAACTAGTAGGACTGCATCCGTGGATAATACCATGGAGAATTCTCGTCTAAACATTTACAGTGGACACGCGCCGTCGCGCGTGTCGCAGGGCGCTGATTGCTTGACCTGTACTCATGCCTACTCATCCCTGATCCTCGAATATATACTCCATCACGCAAACTAAAATATGATTATCATCCGATTCCAACCACATCAGTTAACTGCGGCCCACAGAGCAGACTTTACCCACAGTCCATTTCAAAAACTTTTACTCCCTATGTAGGGGTACATAACTCGGAAGCTATTCTCTCTTGTTTCCGCCCTTCACAATGCGCCTCTTACTTTTCGGGGGCACAGGTACCATGGGTATCCTCCTCGCCCGGGAATACCTTTGGGTGTACCGCTCTTGTACTCTTGTCCTCTATGTCCGCAACGCTGCAAAGGTTCCGGCAGACTTGGCGGAGGAACGGTCTGTCATCATCATCCAAGGCGAACTGGACGATATGGACAGCCTTTCGAAAGCGATGGAGGGCGTCGACGCCGTCATAACCGCCTTGGGACCTACCGGCCGCAAAGGCCCCTTCTATCCCTCCGACACCCCAGTCGCCGCCGCGTATATACGCATAATGGTGGCGATGAAAGGGCACGGCGTACGCCGACTCATCGCACTTACCACACCCTCTGTGCGCGACCCGGAGGATCAGTTCAGTCTGTCTCTTGTGATCCTGCGGCGAACCTTTGCAACGCTCGCCCGGAATGCTGTCAAGGACATCGTCGCCATTGGTCGAGTCGTCCGCGCGCAGCGTGAGGAGCTAGACTGGACACTGATCCGGCTGGCCCTTCACTCGTCCGACGACCCGGACAACAACGAGATAGTCGCGGGGTACATGGGCGACGGCAGGACAAACGCAGTTTCATCGCGGCACGGAGCGGCGATCTTCATCATCCAGGAATTGGAGAAACGAGAATGGATCTGGAAGTCGCCAATTTTGAGTACGCCTTAATAATTTTGTTTCGGTGCTGCGCCTTTCCGTGGGATATGGGGCCTTTACTGATACATGAACGAGCAGGCTAACCACCTCACCTCGGAAATCTCCGCTGGCCGGGGGTAGAGAGCACGCTCACGCTCGGCTTTGTCGGGTTACCTGGTCCCTCCTTTCGATGGGCCTCTGCAACAAATCAAGGGACAGGCTACTCTTGTCATCTGTCTTTTAGGGCCCCAGGCCTCCGACTGTATTTTATGCCCCACCTCCTGCTGTATTATACTCTGGCTTGGCCAAGACCATTATCATATGAATCACCACCCTCTTTGAAACCACCTATCGTATCCACCTCGACATACCCAGAGATTGTGTACCACGTACTGTACATACGCTTTCGTCTTATTTTACTCTCATTTACCAAGTACATAAATACACTGTAAAAGACGTCTGAATCTGCACCACGTTGCCAGTTTCCAGACTAGGGCGCTTTGGCCATGTGAGCGGAGTGAAATTCTATTGCCAAATGATAAAAGCAGGATCACAGGAACTCTAAACCCAGCCCCACTTGCAATCCACGCCGCGACCCGTCACTCTTGCTGGCCAAAAGCGGTAAACCAAAATTGACCTCTACCCGTGCAGGATTAAATTATAAATCAATCCTATTCCAACCGATACGGAGGGTTTTGACAGGGAAGCTTCGATGTTGTCCCTGAGAGAGCGAGCTGGATCCGCGAGATGAATACCTGAACAAAGACAAGTGAACAAGACACACATTTATCGATATCGTCGAGTCTTCCTGCGTTAATCCACGCGTGGGTTTTGACGGGCCATTCTTTCTTTGTTGGTATGTCGGAGATGACGCTGAGCCCGGCGGACCAGAACAGCTCTCCGCCTAACGAATCCGCTGCAACGAAATCAATAGACCGCGAGTAGATAAGTGCGTGTCGCTTACTACCGTCTCGTGGACCCATAGCATTCGGTTTGAAAGAGCGAATAGACGCAGGACCACCAAGCTGGAACCTATCTGGGAACAGTGTAGGCCCATTCAAACCCCACAGCAGACCGGATCTAGCAGCGAATGATAACGACTGCAATGGGTCAGCTTAAAACAGCTACGTGTAAGTTCAGAGACGCACCACGCCAGGAAATATGGGCCGGGATACCTGGCCGTGCGTTTCGGATTTGATGAAGGACGCACCGCCGCCAAGACCCGCGAGTTCGTGAGCAGTTTTGAAATAAAAGCCTTCCGTAGGCATGAGCCGGTCGTTCCGACTATCCACCATGTACGTGTGTGAAACCGAAGACTTAACCGACTGCCCTGCGGCCTCCCGTATACTGGTGCGCGTTAGTGGAGTACATAAATAAAGACGAAAAGTACCTTAACGACGCGTCGGGCTTCAAACTGCCAATGTGCCGGAGTACAGCTTCATACGCGAACTCGTGCATCCCGCCGGACAGCCGCCCGCTCTGGAATCGCCAAATGTCAAATGAGGGGTCTACACGGTGCGGTATAGCTGCTAACCTAGCTCACCCTGACAAGAGCCTTCGCGCCCCGTATACTCTCAATACAGCTTGCGAAGCTGGACTGATCCCGTTCGAGCCCGAATAGGTGCATTTCCCCGTAGGTATTGAGGTTGGACGTCAGGGGGGCCGTGAATGAGGCATCGAAAGCTTTCCGTGTCATAGATCCCACGGACATGTTCGCTTCAAACGTTTCCGCTCCTCCAAACACGTTACGCAGGCGCGCTGTGACGCTCTGACCCACAAGAGTAAATTTCGGCACATAGGAAGACACGGAGACGTACGGCGGACGCTTCATTATTGCCTACGCCTACTTCCGTCGAGGTCCGCGCAGAAACCCGGCCTTTTTCCCTCGTCGTGAAGACAAGATCCACGTCGTGCTTGGAAGCCAAGGGTGCCGTAGCACGTTCTAATTTGACATCCACTGTGTGGAATATGTCGGTTCGCTGGAGAACGTCCGCTATGTGCCTTGCAGCATGCAACGTCGTCTGCAAGTCGTTTTCTGCACTTGGTGGCGGGACTAAGGGATCAATGAGGAACCGGAGGAACGACGGGCGTGTGTTGAATGCGCCCTCGACTCGCACAGACGATATTTGCGAGCGGGTAGTAAGATTGCTGTTTATCTACAGATTTTCTGTCAATGGAAAAAATATGAGAGAACGGCGTGCTCACGACTTCCGAAAGGTGCATCACCGCTGATTCGTACTCGCCCCGAAGCTTTTTCTCAATACGTTGGTGCTGCCATTGACGAATTTTTTCGATATCGCGTTCATCTGGCTCAAAGTCTCGAGGAGAGGACGAGTTTTGCAAAGGAGGCCGCAATCCGGACGGCTTTTCTTCCATAGAGAGTCAAGGGATACCCGCCAAAGAAATCTCCTACACTATGTCCGAAAGTGAAGGTCCGGCATTCTCCGGCGGGACAAAGAAACTTGTTTGGTTCCAAAGCAAACGCCAAACTGCCAGTAGCCAAATCTGGCAATAAACTTCCACGATCCCTGAACGAAAACCCAATCCTCAACCTCGAGACCTGCAGCGATTTTGACCGATATCAAGGATATCTTGTGGATTGGAAGCCCATTGCTTGAGGGAAGAAACAGATATTCAGTTCCCTCTCGAAGTAAGTATACGAGCGCTCTATTCTATTCGGGGGTCCGACCAAGTTCGGAACACTGCGTGTTGTTAGTACAGCATTAATAGACGACTAATAGACGTCGTCAAAGCTGTGTTCTAATGACCAGTCTCGCTCTGAATCCATGGCAGACAGTCAGCTATACAGTCGACTCCTCCTCTCCAAAGGGGCTGGCTATCCTCTTTGGCTCCCAGAGCCTTATGATGATCTACCGCTGGAATACAAGGAAAGAGGAGTTTCGATTGGTGACGTGGGAGTGATAACTAACGATGTACGAATTTTATCGCTGTCTGTCTACCAAAGACTGAATTTGCACCTTTGAGGGCGCTTTTGACTTTATTTTCAACATATGTCTCCCAAGAGATCACCCCATCAATAGTGTAGGCGTCCCCGAAGACTTTGAGGTCGTTCCATTAGGAGATGGAGATATCCGACGTGCACCCCGTCATTACTCTCCAGGGTCCGATATTTCAAGCGCGAAACTCAAAAAGCGGAGTTTGGCCATTGATGCAAGCTCTGGAGACAATCCGTAAATTTCCTCTATCCCAAGTTTTGCCGGCCTATCATTCAATCCGTCTTAGAATGATTCCCGCCGCAGGAGGCGCGGGATTTTCGATTTCGACGTCCTCTCAGGAAGCTGCAGTTCTGCTCCTCCCAGACGGCGGTGCGAGGATCGATCTCCGCCGAAAGCAAATATTTCGAGACTATGCCCTCAAGCACGCGGATAACTGGTATCGTTTTGTAAATATCGACCTCGGCAGGATGGTGGAGAACGGTGCGATCTACTTGGTTACTGGAGCCGACAAAACCACCTCTTGGGGAGTGGCCTGTTTCTCACAAGATACTTCCGAGGCCGAGATATCATTGGAGCTCAAGGCGTCTCTTGTTGCGTCAGGTCAAATCTCTTACTCGTGGCAATCTGCAAACGTCTCCCCAGTCGCATCCCGCGCTGGCCCAGATGAACCTGGGAGTTTGAACCAGGCGGTATTCCTCCGTGGTTACAAAGTGATGCTCAGAGAGAGATTCGCTGTGCTGAGAGGAGCTGTGAAGGTTTCCCCGGTAGAATCAGCCAAGTCCCGGGATTTGTTCTCGCGGAAATCTTCTGTGCCATACTCTGAAGTCAAACAATTATCAAGACCGGAGTTTGGTGTATCGGGATCATCGGGATCATCGGGACCCGTGGATAACGATGTGCTCTTGGAAAACTTTCCTGAACCACTTCCCGTGAGCGAGTTGAGAGTTTTTAAAGATTAGTACTGATACCTTTCAGGTTTACCACCCTTCTGACATGATCAATGCATTACTTCTAGAGAACGTAGGTTAATCTACTGACTGCCCTTGATCCCGTTTAAAGATAATTGTAGATGGAATCCGCCTCTGTTGCGGTAACACATGATACAGAATGGACTTCGGTCATTTCAGTGGTGTGATACTCTACTTCAGACATCCCAGCGTTGCGATTCTGAACGTCGTTCCGGTTCTAGGATGAACGATCTATCCCGGATGATTATGAATTATATCGCAGACTGCGCCAAAAATATACCCTGGGTGTAAGCCCAGACGGTGGGTGTGTAACGCGCACGTAACGCATTCTCTCATTAAGTTACAGGTGGAGTTTTCTTCGATTCATCTGAAAACTCTGAAGACTACCCAGACTTCCCGATCTCAGATCCTGAGAATGTTCAACTTGCGATCGGGGAGACTACTGCTCCTGCGAGTCTTTTCCAAAGCGATCCGAACACCTGTTTGCACAAATTTTGATTTACCTTATCTTCGACAGTCTGCTTACTTCGTTTCCTAGATTTCAGGAGCAAATTCAGCGCCGTTCCCAAAACTCCGAAATCTCGAAATTTACACAGCTTTCTTACTTCGGTAACGGTGAGGATTCTTTCCTTCAAGGTTGAATTGTTCTTACCAGATATCTATAAGGATGCTGCGAGTAACATGAATATGATTAACAACGGTAACGCCACCTTTCTTTTTCATGACATTGACTTGAAAGTGTGCCTTCTAGTTCGGGATATGATTGTGAGACAAAATCTGGCGGCATCCGACCTCTTATAATTCTTGTATCTTACTGGTATGTACGTCGTATCGTGCATATTTCTTTACCTATATAGGTCGATCGATTATCGGGTAAGATCAGTGTTCAAAGTCACGACACCGTGTTTGCTCCGGTGACCGGTCCGAAAATCCGTCAGATGACCCGCCATCTAAAAAGTTTTTAATCAAATGAACCGGTGTTTTTCTTGTCCGCCCACCACCCAGTTGGAAAGTCGTATTTTCTTCTAAATGGCTTCCTACGTTCACTCGATGACCTCTGGCTCTCTGCCATCCGATTACGCCATTGTCTCTCGATACGCTGCAGCTCAGCCCAATGGAATGGAGCAAAATGCACATGCAGAATCCTCCAACAGTCACACGAGCGAGTCTCCTATCATCAGGCGTCCCTCTCGTCCAACCATGGCTCTTCCAACTATTCCGCAGAGCCCACACTCTACGCTTCACCCGACCGAGAACACCCCCCTGCTCAACGTTGACCCACCTGTGCCTCGGATTAATGAAGAATGCCGCTCTGACAGCGATATGTCTACGGCCGCAATTTACCTTTCGGAACTTAGAGTCCTCACGAAATACTCGTAAGATTTTACAGTAATAAACCGACGTGCCTCTACTGATTCTTTCAGACTTCCTGTGTTTGGTACACACTTGCTCGAGTACAGCTTAGTTATGGCACCCGTTTTGAGCATAGGTCATTTGTCAGACGGGACCGGGACGACTGCTCTTGCCGGAATTACCCTCGTGCGTTCCCGGGGGTTTTTTTTTGACCGATGTTCGATAATCAAACCTACTATGCCGTGTAGGGTTCTATGACCGCCAGTGTTTCTGGATTTTCCATCCTCCAAGGCTTCGTCAGTGCCTTAGACACGGTGCTACCCTCAGCATGGACTTCGTCACAACCGAATCTAGTAGGACTCTGGTCTCAGCGCATGGGTTGGTCCTCAGTAGATCATCGAATTTTTCGCTGAACCGCTAATTTATCTTTCCGCTGAGTAGCTGTTTTAATGGGGGCCTCGCTCATCGTGAGTATTTGCCTATTCCGACGGAATTGACGTAACCAATGACGCTCAGCCTATGTATTTCATTTGGTTTAATGCGGAAGGAATTCTTCTCGGTCTTAAGCAGGATCCTGAAGTCGCGCGGCTGGCTGCTCTATATCTGCGATGGGTTTCATTGGGCCTCCCAGGTATGTCAATCTCCTCATGTTTTCGGAATATATTCTGAACAAACTTTTTGCAGCATATGCTTTTAACTTGATCAGCCGGTATGATCCCCGTCCACACTAACGCAAATACTTTGTTTGACTTTTTGAAAGCCGGTACTTCCAGTCACAAGGTATGCCGATTTTGGTTGTATTCCGACGTAGAAGTCGCTCATTTATATCTTATTCTAGGGTTGTTCGCGGTCCCCACTCGGATTATCTGCATTGTTGCGCCGATCAATGCCCTGCTCAATTACATCCTGGGTATGTGGAGCGATATTTCTGTCAAACCACCCTAATAAACTTGCAGTATGGGGCCCGGAGCCAATTAGGCTCGGATTCATCGGAGCACCTATTGCTACCGCCTGCGCATTTAACCTTGTCTGCCTCATGAACATTTTTTACGCGGTATTTGTTGCTCCTCGCACAGCCTGGCAGCCAATTTCACGCCGCAGCTTTACGAGTCTCGGTGTTTTGCTACACCTGGGACTTTCTGGTGTCGGTATGCAATCTGATAAACTCAACCTTGTTTTACCTGAAAAAAAACTGGGATTTAGGGCAGACAGCGTCAGAGTGGTGGGCATGGGAGCTGGTTGCATTAGCGGCATCTTTGTGAGTGCCTCGGTCGTTGATTATCCACGCTTGCTCAGGTTAAGCAGGCTGGGCCCTGTTTCACTGGCGACGCAATCCATCCTTCTCTCTTCGGCATCAACGACGTACCAAGCGCCATTTGCTCTCAGCGTAGCATCCTCGGTCCGGTCAGTCGACATATTTTTACCAGTTCCGCACTCACCGCACCTTTTTTTTATAGCATCGGGAACCTTTTGGGTGAATTAAACTCCGCGCGCGCCAAAGTAGCCGCCAACACCTGCATCCTGATGGCACTGGCTCTCAGTTTGATATTCAGGTAATTTCTTCCTGCATCCCGTCGTCAATGCACTTCTCATACGATTCAAATCAGTACCATGTTCATGGGGTTCAGGCATAAGTGGGCGTATCTCTTCAACGAAGATCCTGGTATGTTGAAAAACGCGTTTCGGTAGATTTACTTCATTGATGGGTTAATTCTGCTTAGAGGTTGTGGAACTTGTGGCGTCTATTCTACCGTTGGTCGCTTTGTTCCAGGTTTTCGACGGGGTCAGCGCGGTGAGTGGAGGAGTGCTGCGCGCCAAGGGAAAACAAGTAAGGGCTGCGGTAATAATACATGTTTCGCGCATTTAACCTTTCTCTCCAGATGACAGGTGCACTGCTCAATCTCAGGTAAGGCGCTTTCAAAATGTTCAAGTCGAACATGGAACTGACTTTCGCTTCGCAGTGCTTACTACATCATCGGTATGCATCAGATTTTCTCTTGTGCAATAATATGCTCAGGCTCCTGCTAGGAATTCCGTTTGGAGCATGGCTTGCGTTCAACTGGGACTTTGGGTTGGACGGCCTTTGGATTGGACTCACCGTGTCTCTTGTCTACTGTGCAGTGTTTGGAACATTGCTCTGTGTGAGAACAGACTGGGATCACGAAGTGAGAAAAGTCGTCGCTCGGATTAACGCGGAGAGTAAGGCGAGAGGAAGCGAGGACGACGTTTGAACTTGACGGCTGATAAACGATTTAACGATTAACGATTTACTGACGCGTATTTACGAATTCCTACGATCCAAAAAAAGAACGGCACCAGTATACAGAGTAGCCGATGATTCTTGACTGTAGCAATATACGGTGCCCTATGGAATGAGCTTTAAGCTCCAACGCAATCGGAGCGCTTCCGGATGCGTGCTGGTATTATCTGTGCAGGGCTTAGAGACGATGACGGAAGCCAGAAAGCGAAAACTTACAGAGAAAAAAATCTCTTCCCGTTACTGAGCCCGACAGATTACTTCGCCAGACAACTTCATCTGTACCGCCTCCCGAGCCTCCAACCATTCATTCTCCTTGTCGTCCGTTCTGATGACGATAATCTCCCCCAACCCGAGGGGCTTGACATTCTGTGCTCGCCTGCCCGTGCACAGCCGTCGAATTTCGGTGAGGTCCATGAAGACGTGTTTGCTGGGTTTGCTGATGATCTCCATGTGGTGTAACACAGGCAAATCGTTGCGATACTTTAGGTCCGCCCATATCCGCTTCTGTGCGTCGTTTACGGTGAGAAATGCGGCGGGGGACGGCTCAGCGATGGTTCCGCGTGATAAGTTAGAGATGAAGCCGCTGCGCAGGAGGATGGACATTATCCCGAGATTTTGGGTGCTGTGGTTGACGGCAATTTTCTGGTGCCGTGCGCGGAAAGCATTCTGTATGCGCGAACAAAGGTCGTGCGGAAGCGGCATCGCCGAAGCAGAGAAAAAAGGATCAACGTGGTGTTGGGGTTTGATTTGATGTGTTTGGACTCAAGAGTACTGCCAATTGTCCAATGTTCAGTTTCCGAATGTAACGCCGCGGAATCACGGAATCCCTGATATAGATAGTCTCTATTCATCACGTACGGAATCGAAGTTTCGTAACTTCTACACTTTTTGCTTGTTCTTTTAAACTGTAAAGGCACAACCACGTGGAAGCCTTTCGGGAATTTGGATTTTCCAGCCATATGATCGGTAGCACTCGTCGGCTTTCACACTGCCGTCTTGCTGCCGTCCGTTCTCCTCCTTCTTATTCACTTGGTCGGGAGAGTGGATGATACGTTTTGCCGTTCTCTTCGTGCTGGAGCAGCACTAACTTGACCTTTTAAAGTTTTTGAGAGGTCCTAATAGTTTTGCCAAGTCCACCACTTAAAACCGATGTCTGATCTAGCCAATCTCGAGCCAACCGCTGATTCATTATTTCCATTGGTGGGAGACAATCTCCATTTGTGGATGGACCCGTGAGCATCGTCATATAAGCCTTAGTTGATGTGTGTACGGTCAGGTCCTCCTCTTTCCTGCCCACCATGTCCACCGAAGGAAAGCCTGATAGCGAAAAGAACGACGCCGAGCACAGTCTCACTGAAGACTCGTCGGAGATCGACCTTTATTCTTTCCACGAGCAGGCGGCGGGACGGTTGGTCATTGATCCAGCGTGAGCGCGTCCAATTGCACACCACGCCTGAGCAGCTAACAGTCTGACCCACCAGGGAGGCCAAGATTGAGTTCGGCGAGGCTTTCGCGTCGCGCCTCAAGCTCTCCCGTGATGGAACCAAAGTGCTTTGGCCGCAGGTGAGTTATATACGATCCTCCAGGCGCGCGCGACTGAGAGCTATGGAAAGCCTACAGACTCCCCCGACGATCCCCAGAACTGGAGCGACAGACGCAAATCGCTTCTGTTGATCATCATCACCTTGGTGTGCCCTTTTCAGAGACACGCCGAAGACCATGCTTACCCACAGCAAGGCCGCAATCGTTCCTGATTTTGACTCGGGTATCGGTGTGTTGAATCCACGTTCTTTGACTATTATTATACCTTATTGTACCCGACCCCGTGCAGGCATTGCGGGGATATTCAAACTTGCCGTCCAGTACAATACGACCCCCGGTGTAATTAACAATCTGACTTCAAAGTACGGAATACTCTGTTATAAATATGTTTGGGACTCAACTGATGCGCGATATACAGCTGGAGTATCTTCTTGCTCGGTTGGTGGAACGGTTTTACTGGTGTTCGACGCCTGACTCTTTAATGTAGGGTGGGGAGGATTAACCGCTGTGTGAGTTAACCTGCACCAGATTTTATTTTTGTTCTGAGCCAACGACAGCATGGTTATACGACGCATTGGCCGGCTGCCGGTTCTATTTTGGTCCCAGGTGGGACTGTGGTATTATCCTGAACCAACTGCTGATCGGTAATACACTCAGGTGTTGGCCTTGGCGTTCCTGATAGGCTGCACGTTTGCCCCGGATCTGAAAACGTTCACTGGTGAGAAGTTCCTTGGATAACCTAACATCCTAACTTAGCTGAGATGCATCCAGCCATGCGTTGTCTGACTGCGTTCTTTGGGTGCGATTGACTGTTGTCTCATTCCTGCTAACTATTCACCTTAATGTTCAGAACCGCGCCGCAAGTTACTGTAAGCATTCATACGGCCTCGTGCCTTGATTCGTTCCAACCAGTCGGACCGTAGGGACTTTACGTGGTCACGGACTTGTATCCTTTCCATTTGCAAGCTCGCATGGTATGTCCAAGGCTTTATCCTAGTATTGCAACTCGCTTCTCACCAGCTTCACACAGCTCAACTTCTGGACCATGGGTTTCATCATATCCCCATTCCTTTCCCCTTTCGCTTTCGGCTTCCTGGTTGCTCGAACATCATGGCGATGGGCATACGGAATAGGGTCCATGTACGGCGCCATCGTCGTGGTTTTGATCATCTTCTTCATGGAAGAAACGTAAGCCTAAAATCCATAACGCAAGAGAAATCCTAATGGCCGTGCCTAGTATGTACGATCGCACCGTCCGGCCGATCCCTCCTCGTCCGACCACAGGTCTTCGTTACCGCATCGAGTCACTTGTGGGCTTGACTGGACTGAAAATGCGGAAGTATCGTATATCGTGGTTCGAAGCGATTATTTCACCCTTGAACGGTACATCCTGTTCCGCTCTGCTCATTGTGCAGGTTTAACTGGACCAAATTTAGTGTTCTGGCGTCCCCATATCTTCGCATTGTTGGTCTTTGAGGTAGGTTTGGCGAAGCATTGAATTCCGTGCGTTTTAAACATGTATTTAGGCCTTCCTTTTCGGATTCAGCATTGGCATAAACGTAGGATCCAATTATTTTTGGCGTCTCCTCTGAAATTCACACCAGTTCCTTAGGTCACAAATGCGGTCTTCCTTGGAAGCCCTCCTCCACTTGGGTGCGAATCGAATCCAGCCTTTCGGACCCTGTTCCTGACGCACTATTTTCAGATTCGCGTGGTCAGAATTTGCCATTGCTGGAGGATACGGAACCCCGATTGTAAGTTTAGCGCATATATTTCTGTCTAAACTTCTTACTTTCCATGCGCAGGTATCAGTCATCATAGGGGAATTGATAGGTCGGTTTATGAACGACTGGATCATGAACTTCTCCATCAGACGCAACAAGGGTGTGTTCGAAGCGGAAAGTCGTCTATGGTAAATATTTTCAACACCGAATGTGTAACAGTATGCTCAGCGCTACCCCCAACAGGGCTTGCTATATCGCCATTCCAATATACATCTGCGGTTTCCTCGTCCTTGGGCCTCTTTCCAGAACCATTTAAGCCCTGGCGCGATCGTGATGGGCTGGGGATTGGCAGAGACGGCCGTCATGATCAACACTGTCGCAGTGTGTAAGTGTATTCTGTGAAGGAAACCTGGGCCTCCCTTAACTGGAACACGCCACTCAGATGCATATTGTAATGATGCATTCCCAAGCACCAAGTAAGCACGCTGATTCCTTGACTTTGATCCGCGGTTGAATTTTTCTCAGGGTGAAGTCAGTGCCTTGATCAACTTATGTCGGACGCTTGGAGTACGTCATCTTTTCAACCAATTTGACTTCGTATACAATATATATCTAGGATTCGGTGTTGCATTCTTCCAAGTGCCATGGGCCGAGGAGCACGGGCCTTGCAAGTATACGGCGTTGAAGCCGCGTAAGTCGATCCTCAACATTGACGGGTCACTAAATCTTTTTCAGAATTGTTACCGGACTCTTTTTGATCGTGGTTCCAACGATGCAGCTGAAAGGCCGCACCCTCGGGTAGGTTAATTCTACGACTGACTACACTGTGATCTGATTCCGCAGCAACACTTCTCCCTGCACTAATTGAACGATTTTACGTGCGAGGGAATATTCACTTGTCTCGCTGAGTTTTGAACCAGAAAATTGAAAATTATGTCCCAACATGCACGAGAAATTTGTAACGAATGACGGATGACGAATCATATTCATGCCTTTTGCCGAGAACAGAGCCGATGTGGTTGTTGTTGCCTCCTCCACTCGAATGGTTGTAACTTCACGAGTGGCAATGAACGGAGAAGATTGGTCAGGTGATTTTACGGATTCACTCTTACAAACCCGACTTTCCTGGTTACACACTTGAGTCGAATAACGAACCGTTATCATCAAAAAAACTGCCCGGGAACCGTCTTCGTTGCGCTCGACAACAATTCTTGCCACTTGTTCACCATAGAGTACATCTTGACTTGGCTTGCCTTTAATAAACGGCTTGGTCAGGACGCTTTATTCAGGCAGCTGCTAATGGTCAGTCATGCTTCCAATGCCCGCTGCCCCCCGCTTGCATCTGGTTCAACTCGCATATCGAGAACGAGTCGGAACAAGTACTTATCCGTGAAAATAATGCAGAAGTCGTTTAGACGGCTGGCAGAGAGTCTTTCATGACACGTCAATTAGTCGACTGGGAGGACAGTTTATCGTAGTAAGTACTACGGCGCAAGTGCTAGGTGGTTCTACTTTTCTGCCTACGTTCTCTCAAAAGATTTCTTTCACTGGCATTGGCCAGGGGGGAGTCCAACTCGTTCAGATCTGCTTGTCACAAGTCAAAGGGAGCCCAAAAAATGGCAAGAGAAAGTGGGTGAGTTATTGCGCAGGCACTGAGCTTTGAATCTAAATTTCTATCATACTAACGTTCAAAGGGAGGGAACCAGTCTTTCAACCACTGCCAGAGCAAAAGAGAAAGTCCGGATCAAAATGCTGACGGCCCGGTATGTCGCTGAACGACCTTCCCACGATATTGCTCTTTCCCACGACACGTCGAATCGCAACTCTTGACTCCTGGTTGGCGGCGCGACATCGATAGCTTTACGATTCGCCGTCCAAATATACGGCTCCTACATAGTGAGCCGACTTCTTCCGACCTCCACTCCTACTCCTACGTTTCTGGGGAGATCGCAGTGCTCATGGAGTCATGGATTTACACCTCAGGCTAATTGTTTTAAATCATGTGGGAACAACCTGCGACATGGAGCCTATACTTCCTCCAAGGTGATATTCAAGTCCCGAAGCATCTGAAGACCCTGCTTGAGTAGTTAAGATAAGGGCCCGGTTCCTCGTCCAAATGTGAGTGACTATGGGAACGCGTGCCAATCCTTCTGCGCTGGTTGGCGGCTGTGGCGGGAAAAACGCCGCCTTGGGATGGTGGCCAAGGCTGTCCGTAGATTTGACAACTCTTCTCACCCACAGAGTCTCGCAGCCGCTGCGTACATGAACCCTCGGGGCCCTGGGGTGCGTCGGAAGTAAGTTTTACTTGCAGACGGCATCGGGCTGCCGGAATGACTTCATCTCAGAACGCTGTCAAGGATCACTTGGCACTGATGAGGGCGTTTCGTGGGATGTACTCCCGGAAGATAAAACTGAGATATCTCAATTTAAGAGCTGAACCGGGTCCTTTCGGCCCTACAGAAATGTTCAACCACGACACGTACTGGTACCCTGGCCAGCCCGCAGGCTTGCTTTTCTTTGGTTCAGGTTGAATTTCCTGCGGCTTCCCTGGCGTCCCGCACAACACCCCTCGTGATCGACTAAGAACCATCATTTTGCTCAAGAAATGCTAAGTACGCCCACGGTGGGTCCCTATAAGCCCACTCATGGGGATCAGGATCAACTCCCCAGCAATGTCTCTCCTCCG